>PVKP010016209.1:0-48696 GCA_004027715.1 Plecturocebus donacophilus | reverse complement strand
TTTTTGGCCAAGGAGACTCCAGAAAAACTTTAAAAACTGAATTTTTGCGCCACAACAAGATGGGAGATTGGTCACACCTCAGTACAGTCTCTTCCTCACTAACCATTCTCAGACTTTTGCTTTCTTTTACTAAGAGTTAAACAGAAGCCAGCCCCATAAAAAAAAGAACAAAAGACACACTCCTCCACTGACTTCAGCCAACTGCCTGACACTGCAACCATTTACTCTCCTCCATTTCTGTGGTTTCAACATGGCAGCTGACCAGTTTCACAAAGCATCCTTCCTGTTAAATGACCACCAGTCATGAATGGTTCTGCTAGTTTACTAAGGCTGCACACTAAGCACCCTTGTGTGCTGTTTCAGCTTTTGAGATATAGAGGCTAATTTTATTGCATTTTTTCTTGTTGTGTTTTTGTTTTTGTTTTTTTTCCGAGACAGGCTGTTGCTCCATCACCCAGGCTGAAGTACAGTGGTACAATTGTGAACTTCTAGGCTTAAGCAATCCTCTTGCCTCAGCCTCCTATAAGCACAAGTCACCATGCTTGGCTAATTTTTTCTTCATTTTTGTAGAGATGGGGGTCTCACTTTGTAGCCCAGGCTGATATCGAACTGCTGGCTTCAAGCAATCCTCCTACCTCGTCTTCCAAAGAACTAGAATTACAGGCATGAACCACCACACTCTCAACCACTCTGATCAGTAGGCTGATGTTGATGACTGCCTACTGATCAGAGTGGTGGTGGCTGAAGGTTGGGGTGGCTGCAGCAATATGAGGATAATAAAGTTTGCCTCATTGATTGACTCTATTTCACGTAAGATTTTCTCTGTAGTGTGCAAAGCTATTTACTAGCATTTTACCTATAGTAGAACTTCTTTTAAAACTGAAGTCAATCCTCTCAAACCCTGCTACTGCTTTATCAGCTATCTATATGCAATATTCTAAATCCTTTTCTGTCAATTCAACAGTGTTCACAGCATTTTCACCAGGAGTAGATTTCATCTCAAGAAACCACTTTCATTGCTCATCCATAAGAAGCAACTCCTAATCTGTTCAAATTTTATCATGAGATTGTAGCAATTCAGTTCCATCTTCAGGGTCCATTTCTAGTTTTCTTGCTATTTTCACCATATCTACACTTACTTCCCCCACTGAAGTTTTGAACTCCTCAAAGTCATCGAAGAGGGTTGGCATCACCTTCTTCCAAATTCTACTTAACGTTTATATTGTCCATTTTGCATTGCTACAAAGAAGTGCTGGATGCTGGGTAATTTAAAAAGAGGTTTATTTGGCTCACAGCTCTGCAGGCTGTAAAAGAAGTATAGCACCGGAATTAGTATAGCACCGGAATTGACTTCTATGAGACCTCAGAAATTTTACAATCATGGCAGAAGGTGAAGGGGGAACTGGTGTGTTACATGGTGAGAGAGGAAGCAAGAAGGGGATGCTAGGCTCTTTTAAACAACCAGCTTTCATGTGAACTAATAGAGCAAGACTTCACTTATTATCATGAGGAGGTCGCTAAGCCATTCATGAAAGATCCACCCCACTGACTCAAACACCTCCCACCAGGCCCCACCTCCAACATTGGGGATCACATTTCCTCATTAGATTAGAAGTGGACAAATGTCCAAACTATTTCAATGCTGATATTTCAGTCTCCTCACGTGAGTCACAAATGTTCTTAATGGCATTTAGAATGTTTTTTTGTTGTTGTTTTTCAGAATATTTTCAATGTACTTTGCCCAGATCCATGACAGCAATTACTCTCTAGGACAGTGACAGCCTTACAAAATATATTCCTTAAATAATAATATTTGAAAGTTGAAATGACTTCTTGATTCATGTGCTACAGAATGGATGTTGTATTAGCAGGCATGAAAATAACATTACTTCCCTTGTACATCTCCATCAGAGCTCTTGGATGACCAGGTGAATAGTCAATGAGCAGTAATATTTTGAAAGAAATTTTTCTTCTGAGCATTGGGTTTCAACAGTGGGCTTAAGATATTCAGTAGACCATGTTGTCAACAGATGTGCATCATCCAGGCTTTGTTCTTTCATCTCTACAACATAGGCAGAGTAGATTTAGCACAATTCTTAAGGGCCCTGGCATTGTTGGATTGATAAAAGAGCATTCGCTTCAACTGAAAGACATGAGCTGCATTATTCCCTAACAATAAAGTCAACCTGTCCTTTGAAGCTTGGAAGCTAGGCATTGACTTTTCCTCTTTAGCTATGGCAATCTAGATGGCATCTGCCTCCCATAGAAGACTGTTTTGTTTACATTGAAAATCTATTGTTTGGTGTGGCCACTTTCATCAATGATCTTAGCTAGATTTTTTGAGATAACTTGTTGTAGCTTCTGCATTAGCACTTGCTGCTTCACCTTTCAGTTTTGTGTTAACGGAGGTCGCTTGTTTCCTTAAACTCCATGAACTTACCTCTGCTAGTTTCTAACTTTTCTTCTGCAACTTCCCTCTCTCAGCCTTGATAGAATTGAAGAGAATTGTTAGGACCTTGCTCTGAATTAGGCTTTGGCTTAAGGAAATCTTGTGGCTGGTTTGATCTTCTATGTAAACCACTGAAATTTTCTCATTATCAATAATGAGGTTGTTTTGCTTTTCTATTATTTATGTGTTCATTGGAGTAATACCTCTAATTTCCTTCAAGAATTTTTTCTTTGCAGTCACAACTTGGCTAACCGGTGATAGAGGCCTGGCCTCTCGCCTACTTTGCTTTCGACTTCCCCACTAAGCTTAATCTTTTCTAGCTTTTGATTTAAAGTGAGAGACATGCAACTCTGTCTTTCATTTGAACACTTACAGGCTATTATAGGGTTATTAACTGACCTAATTTTAATAGTGTTGTGTCTCAGGGAATAGGGAGGCTTAAGGAGAGGGAGAGAGATGGAGTTCTAAAAACACATATTATATTTATGTATTAAAATTGCCATCTTCTATTGGAGTGGTTCTTGGTGCCCCCAAAGCATTGTAATAATAACATCAAAGATCACTGATCACATATCACTGTAACAGATATAACAGTAATGAAAAAGTTTGAAATATTGTGGGAATTACCAAATGTGACCCAGAGACAGGAAGTAAGCATATGCTGTTTGAAAAATGGTGCCAGTAGACTTGTTCCATGTGAGGGTTGTCACAAACCTTCAATTTATAAAAAATATACCACCTGAGAAGCACCCTAAAGTGAAGCACACTTAAATGAGATATGTTTCTACTCATTCTTGAACCAGTTATTAACAAACATATGCTTAGATAAAATTCTGAAACCATATTTTTATTACTCAATGGAGCAATGGTATAAGTAAATATTGGATATCTTTTATAAAGTTCACCACTATTAAATGGTTCTGGGCTTATCTGCTATACTTTATAGTTTACATTATAATCTTTCATATTGTATTATTATTATTATACAAAGCACAATATGGTAGGAATCATCTATCACAGAGGCATCCATTATATATAAATATTATAAATATCTTTTAAAAAATTTTTTGAGTCATTATAAGATTCTGCTTGAATACATTTCAGATATCTGGGACACCAAAACTTAAAATGCTTTCCCCTCACTACCACTGCTAGCCTAAATCAGGAAGAATTTCTGAGGGTAGTAACAGAGTGTTAATCTTCAATTATTGTAGAAAATGCTAAAATTCTGTAGGGCAGAGGTTCAATCAGACAAAGGTAATAAATCACAAGATAGACTGGTGGCAGGTATAAAGTTGGCAGAGGCTTTAGAATAGTCTCTTCTAGAATATTCCATGATTTAAACCTTTTCTTAGTGTGTATAGTTTTTATGTTTTGAGAAGAGATATAGGCTTAAGTGTGCATATATGCTCATGTCTGTATATTGGAAGAGGGAGAGGATTTATTGCTTTGTAATAGGATTACTATCAAAACGAATAGCCAGCTGATTATTCAGAATGCTAGACCTAAGCCTAGCTACTCTGAGCAATAGAAAAACAAACTTTCAATACTTGCTCTACCATAAACTTTGAAAAATATATTGTTCCGATAATTTGGTGAGAAAGCCAAACTCTAAGATATTTGTTATTGAATGTAATGACTCTTTAGTTTTTCTCAGTAGTTTAGGGCTTTCGCCATTCCAAACTTTTGCTGTGTCAAACGTTGTGTTAAAGAAGAAACACATTTGGGATTGATATTGTATTTTTCAATTGTACTAAGTTAATTCATTTACTCAATAAATATATGTTGAAATACTCCAATGCCATGCTAGCTGCTGAGGATACACTGGTAAACAAAACATCTCTCTGCATTCATGATGCTTACAATTTAGTAGAATATGGCTGGAAGCTAGAAAATTGGTTTGTTGGTGCTGTAGATTGCTGAAAATGGAGACCAGAAGGAGCCTCATAGTTATTCCAGTCCATTGTCTCATGCGAAAGAGTTAGGGATGAAAATCTAGACAAGTTTCATTACTTAGCTGAGGTCAAATCAAGTCAATGGCAGATCCAGAAATAGAACCTGTCTCTCAGCTCACTGAACTCCCAGGATTCTTTCTGATGACACTGAACTCCTTCATCTTGGTGAAGTGCTGGATCAGGAATGCAATATAGTGTCTCTGAGAGTCACAGGATGTGCCATCTTACCCTTGGAAGTTCAGTTCCCTCCTAAATCAGGTCCTGAGTGTGAAGCAGACATCGTTTGGACATTATCTCATTTTTAAACTCCAGTAAGGTACATTTGCATCACATTAGCTTACAAAAGCAAACATTTAGAATACAAAGTAGTTGTGAGATGATTATTATTATTTAAATAAATGAGCTAGTTTAATAGATAAGGCATATACCTCAGTAACACAGATGATACATTTTGTAATCATTCTGCATTGTTTCATCTGGCTGTGAGAGTACTGCCAAGAATACAGGAAAAATTGGGCTTCATGAATTATTCATTGAATTCAGTTTAACACTCTCATTATTTATAGTGCTTCAGGTTAGTCTGTGGTGCTATTTGCCTTAATAAGGATGGGAATAATGACTTGGCAGTGTATCTGTTTACATTATTTTGTGTTATTGTTTACTGAAATAAAGCCCAAGGTATTTTTAGAAATATACCTCTTTAAAAAGTCATGGCTAAAAAGTACTGCATTCCATACTTTGGAGCCTAAAATTTTTCATCTGTATGAAATATTTTATTCTTTAATGAATATGATTAATATACGGGAGCAGCATTCACATTTAAGGTATTATTTCTTGTTTGGCTAATGCATGGTGGGACAGTATACATCTTTCTAAGCCTGGTTTATCTTGGAATTTAAAAAGTATTATTTAAAGAGACAAACTGGAAAAAGCTTGATTGCAGGTGGTTTATATACTGGTGCTCTGACATTTGAATTCCAATCATGGATATTTATTTTAGAGAGAAAAGTTTATATCTTAGATCATAGCAATTATTTATTTGTTAGATTAAATTTATGTATATGTTGCATTTAATGGATAAACATATTTGATGGGCTAGTTCTGAAGAATGCAATTTATTAAATCTAAGCATGAAAGGAGGTATAAGCATTTCTTTAGCCATGTAGTTTTCCATTTCTTTTGGATGTAAACACCATGCTTCTCTTCAATCACACCTGCCATTTTTAATTGTCAAGCTGTGATTAGACCACAGTGCAGGCAACTCTGTCTTAATCTGAAGTGTGATTCAAAGCTGCTTTGTGAGGATTTGCCAATAGGAACTCCTGTAGTTCACCTCTGTTTTGGAGAAAATTCACAGATTGGCTATATAAAAAAATTCATGATCTCTGAGATATCAAAGCTATTGAAAAATTCTTTTATGGTTCCTTAGTCATGTCTTTACTGTTTTCCATAGTAGCTACTTAAAATTTCTTTATCCTTTTCAAGTTAAACCCCTCCACTTCCTCCATCATTATTAACAGATAACCCCAATTTCTACTTTTCAGAGAAAAGAGAACATTGGATGCATACTCCCTCATTCCCTGGTACTGACAAACAACTTGACCTAATGCAGCGTCCTTTTATTTTCCTCCTATGAAATGAAAAAGGCACCCTTTCTTCCATTTAAGGCTGTTCATTTCACTTAGAGAACACTTCCTTCTTCTATGTCCCCAGATATGTTGCATATCAATGATTTCCTCCTTTTTAAAAATATTTTTAACTTCTTTCCTTTGATACTGTAACCTTCTGTATTAGTTATCTATTGTTGCATGACAACTTACCAGCTTAAAACAACACACATCTATTATCTCACAGTCTCTGTACGTCAGAAATTCCATAGTGACTAAGCTGGGTGATTTTGGCTCAGAGTCTCTCAGGAGGTTGCAGTCAAGATGTCTGCTGAAGCTGACAATTACCTGAAAGCTTGATTAGGGATAGAAAATCCACTTCCAGGATGTCTCACTTAGAGGACTATTAGTAGGAAGCCTTAGTTTCTTGCCACATGGACCTCTTCAAAGGGCTACTTGAGTGTCCTCACAACATGACAATTGTCTTCCTCCAGAGCTAGCCATCCAAGAGAACGAGGAAGAAATTACAATGTCTTGGCCAGATGCGGTGGCTCATGCCTATAATCCCAGCACTTTGAGAGGCCAAGGTGGGTGGATCACCTGAGCTCAGGAGTTTGAGACCCACCTGGCTGACATGGTGAGACCCTGTCTCTACTAATAATACAAAAATTAGCCAGGTGTGGTGGCACATGCCTGTAATCCCAGTTACTTGGGAGGTTGAGGCAGACAATTGCTTGAACCGAAGAGGCAGAGGTTGCAGTGAGCCAAGATCATGCCATTGCACTCTAGCCTGGGTGACAAGAGTGAAACTCCATCACAAAAAAAAGAAAAATAAAGGGAATTACAATTCCTTTTATGACTTAGCTTCAGGAATCATACACTACCATTTCCATATTATCCTATTATTTATATAGATCTGTCCTATTAAATGTGAGGGTTGGGGAGTTGTAAGGTAGAGAGAAAACTATACAAAGCCATGAATACCCAGAGGCAGGAATCATAGAGGTGATTTTGGAGGCTGAATCCCATACTTTCCCATAAGCATTTAAACATATTCAATTTTCTCCTATTTTAAAATAAAACAACAGCAAAAAATTACTACTCAAACAACTAAATTATCAAATCAATAAAATCTCTCTGTAGCAACAACTCTTACTGATCCTGCCTTATTTTCCTCCTTTATCTTTTTCCGTCTTACATTTGAGTCTCTTGGAAATGTTGTCATGTGCTCTGTTGCTGTTTCATTACTTGCATTTATTTTTCAATCTGTTTGCAGACAGCGTTCTTTCACTTCACTGAAGTACTTCCGTCAGTGTCCTCACTTCCTGTAGCTGAGTCCAATGGGCATTTTCCAGTTCCTTTTAATATGATTTGACATCAGAGGCATTTGATGCTGCTGGCCCAGTCACGCTCATTTATCCTGAAAAATCCCTCTTCTAGGAGTTGCTCTGGTATGTTACTCTTCCGTTTTTCATCCAGTTTCTCTGTCTTGCTCCTGGTCAGTCTCCTTTGCAGAATCTTTTCTTGCTGTCCATTCTTTACCATACTTTAGGTAATCCTCAAAGTTTTGCCATACTTTTTTTCTCACTTGGGTACTATTCAACACTATCATGGCTTTAAGAATTACCTCTATGGTGCTGACTCCCAAATCTACATCTCCAGGTCACAATTATCTCTCTCTTTTTTTTCTTTTTTGCTGGGGGAGGGTGGTGGAGGGGACAGGCTCTCACTCTGTCTCCCAGGTTGGAGTGCAGTGATGCAATCTTAGCTCACTGCAACCTCTGCCTCCCAGGTTCAAGCGATTCTTCTGCCTCAGCCTCCTGATTTGCTGGATTTACAGGTGCCTGTCACCACACCTGGCTAATTTTTGTATTTTTGTTAGAGACAGGGTTTCACCATGTTGGTCAGGCTGCCCTCAAACTCCTGACCTCAAGCAATCTGCTCACTTCAGCCTCCCAAAGTGCTGGGATTAAGGTGTGAGCCACTATGCCTGGACTCACAATTATCTTTTAACTCAAACCCAACAACTTTTTGTTATCTCTGTTTGTTTTTCATCCAGATATCTTACATTAATAATATCCAAAATCCCATTTACTATCTTCTTTCCAAACTTTCTTCCCCTATTATGTTTCCAGTCTCTGTGAAAGGCACCTTTATCCATGTCAACCTAAAATAATCAAAAGGCTCAGGATCCAGTTAAAAGGGTTTATTCAAGTGCAAAGTGTAAGGGCAGCTGTTTGGAAAGCATTAAGGCTTAACTTTTCCCCTCGGCATAATAAATTTGAAAGGTCCTTAAATTTCATTTTCTTTTTACATCCACCAGGTAGTAAATTCAAGAAAATTAGCATTATTCACACCTATTCTTTCTTTCTCATCTCCATCATCTTATCAACCAGCAAGTTGTGATGGCTGTAATTTTAAAAATATTTTTTGGATCAGTCCATTTATCTCCATTCCTTTTTCCATTTCCATTTGTTCAAGCCCTATTTATTTCCTCCCTGGACTACTATAAGACTTCTAAACTGTTGTCTTAGTATCTACTCTTGTCCTCTTGTAATCCATTCTCCACATTCTCTTTCAATATACAAATCTGAGTATGTCATTCTCCTGCTTAAAATGCTTCCATTCAATTTCTCTGTCTGGCAATGCCACATTTAACAATTGTTAAAGTTTTTAAATATGTTTTAATATTTAAAGCCTCATTAATTTTCCATTTTGAAAATTTTGGCTATTCCTAAATCTGTCACAATGAATGGTTCTGTGGAAATAAAGTTGTGCACCAAAGATTCATTCCAATCTTTTGTTTGTATGGAATAATACCAGAAAAAGGAATATAATTTTCTTTAATCTGAGAGTTGACTCAAACCCCAGGGAAGTCCTGAATGCTAGTGAATTAGGTTGGTTCCAAAGGACTTTTTTTTTTTTTTTTGGAGATTGTTTCCCAGGCTGGAGTGCAGTGGCGCTATCTCAGCTCACTGCAACCCCTGCCTCCCAGACTCAAGCAATTCTTCTGCCTCAGCCTTCTGAGTAGCTGGGACTATAGGTGTGTGCCACCATACTCAGCCAATTTTTGTATTTTTAGTAGAGACAGGGTTTCACCATGTTGGCCAGGATGGTCTTGATCTCTTGACCTTGTGATATGCTTGCCTCAGCCTCCCAAAGTGCTGGGATTACAGGCTTGAGCCACCAGGTCCAGCCAACTTTTTTTTTTCCAGAAGAGGCTGATCAAAATGCACTCCTTTCCCTCAGGATTTCTCTGGTTCCCACATGGCATTTAAGGAGGAAGAAGGCAATGAGGTATAGGTGGAGAGAGAGTGCCTTTTCCCCAAAAAGTGAAATACTTGAGTTCTATCTGACGTCTCCAGCATCATGGAAGTTAGACATTCCCAAAAGATAGCTAGTACTATAACCCAAAGATTACCTTGGAATTTGTCTAATTTAGAAGATTTTTCCTTCTTAGGGGCATAGTGAATGGAGATAAGGAGGGATGAGGAGCCTTCAGAATTTTCCTCTAGAATTGATAGTGGTTTGTTTTACTACCATTCTTCAAGAAACTGGCATTGGATTTGTGCTAACACTAAATTCAAAAATACATTTCTTTGTTGGATGCTGATTATTTTGAAGAAGAAAATTTCATTAACAATAAGTTTACTGAAAACTTGGGAGTGAATTTCTTGTGTCTGTTTCTGGCTTTTTAAAATTAAAGCTAGAGGCTTAGCACAAAGATCAACTCGATAGAAGTGATTTCAAGACCATTGTGCTTTATATAACTCCAGGGGATGCTATTCAAACAGACTATAAAGTATGTGTATGTGCCTTTCACACAAAATTCTGAGTGCATAGTGCCCATGGAGTTTCAAATGTAGTAGTGGCCCAGGTGAGTCATTGAGGGACGAAACTAATATGGTCCAACTATGTAGACTTTTGGTGGTCCAACTTGATTCTTATCTTTATTTCACAGTAATGTGAAACTTTCTTCTTCTTAGACTTTATAAATAGTTTAGAGCATGTAGAAAAGAAGGTACATTGTTTTCTTTTGGGGAAATTTGTTTCAAATTTTCTTGGTTAAGTCTGTAAAGAAAGAGGAAAACAGACAATTTGAGGTTGTAGTTTTTGACAAGAGCACAGAATCCTTTCTATGAATGATGGAAGGCAGGCCCACATGGGATAAAAACAGATAAGAAGGTAACAAAGTTAGCATTCTATTCTGAAATGTCAGGAGCCTAATCAGTGCGCTGGCTTGAATGGAAGACTGGAGCATTTTTATAATCATTCATTAATTCATTCAACACATATTTATTCATTAAAACTTTATGCACTATGATGAACATGACAAATATGCTCCTTTTCCTGATGGAGACGTAATAGGGTCTAGGGACAAGTAAACGGGCAACCAAAAAAGTGTAATAAATGCTGTCTTAGATAAAATAGAGAAAGACACTATACCCAGACTTGGAAGGCTAGTACCGCAGAAGACTTCCTAGAGGAATGGCATTCAGGCTGAGCTGTGAAGGATGAATAGGAATTAGCAAGATCAAGGGGATATGGATGAATGTTCTAAGCATAGCAATATGGGATAGATTAGACTCAACTCTGTTGAAGTGAAAGGTGAGTTTTATAAGCATTGGAGTGAGCTGTTCGGAAGTATTGGAGGGTATTAGGGTTCAGTGTGGTTAGGCCATCTGTGTTGCTCACTGGTGCTTTTTGAAGTTAGACTTCTACCTTCCCACAGAGACTGGGAGATAGAAGCTATCTTTCTTAATGATTACATTTCAGAAAGATGGCTCTTAAGTTCTTGAGAAATACTTTCCCAGATTGTATTTACATCTCAAAGGGGCAGCAAAAAAAAAGAATTCACAATGGAAAGTTTTCTGAAAGTGAATGCTATCAGAAAAAAGATATTGGGGCTTATATTGAGGAGAAACTTGTTTAAGGTTGAATTAAGTAGAAGGGAATGCTAAGGCTGTTTGATCGTGTTAAAAATAAAGTTAGAAATTAACTGTTGATCATTTTGAGACTAAGTTTTAAATCTTTAAGTAGCTGGGGTTGCTGAGTTTTTGTAACTAATTATTTGAATTGCAAAGGTATTGCATAGTATTTGAAACATCTCTAGACAGTCTAAGTGTACATTATTCTTTTTACATTTGTAGTAATATGAAACTGTCTTCTATTTTAGGAATTGCTTTTAGATTTAATGAAAATTTTTTTTCTTCAAACTTATCTTCCATATAACTGCCAAGATAGCTTTTCTAAATAACATATTTGATGTTACAAGCTTTTGTGATCCTTTCTGCAAGATTCTTTGAACTGGCTGCACCATAGGCCATACCCTAAGCAGAGCCATGGAGACCCCTATGACCTGTACCTGTACCTCTGGATGGCCTCCTGGAATTAGAAAACCTGAAGTAATGGGAAGACCATGAAAAGGGGAAGAATGATCAACCCCTGTGGTGCCTAATTAACTTGGGACATTCTTCTATTGTTCCTTATTCCCACCTCAGTTGATAAGGCAATTGGACTTTGTAACTGACCTTGGTCAACCTTGTGACTCCAGACCCTATGACCCCCTCCTAGCTTGCAAAAACTGCCCTAAACTGTAATTTCTGTAACTTTCCACTGCCTACCCCAAATCTATAAAACCGACTCCTATCCCACTGTCCTGCGCTGACTCTCTTTTTGGACTCAGGTGAATAAACAGCCATGTTGCTCACACAAAGCCTGTTTGGGAGGTCTCTTCATTCAGAGTGCACGTTTAACACTTTCTCTTCAACTTCAGAATAAAATCCAAAATCTCCAGCATGACATTCAAGATCTTTCTTAACATAGGAAAGTCTACATTTGATTTTTCTTAACAAAGATTCTACTCACGTCTCTAGCCTTTACTTTCATCCTTTACAGTTTCTATAGCCCTTTATTTTTCAAAGGTTCATGCAGTTTCCTCAGCCTAAGTTGCTGCTGTCTCTGTTTTTTGAGATAACTCTTTCAACTGGAATGATCAAAATTGGAATGACCAATAATACATATTGGCATCTATCAACCTGTATTATTTTTCTTTCTCCCTGATTAGGCTATAAGCTCCTTGAAGGCAGGAACTGTAATTTTTGTCTCTTTTTTCCCTAGTCAAGTAGAGTGGCTGACAAATAATTAATACAAGCCTTCGTTGTATAAATGAATGGACAAAGGTGGGCAACTAATTTCTTTGAGAACATTATGGTTAGCTACTTAGTGACTTACTGAGTTATTGTTAATAAAATAAAGGAATTTTCTTGTTAACTCTTTTTTTTGGAGATGGAGTCTTGCTGTGTTCCCCAGGCTGGAGTGAAGTGATGTGATCTTGACTCACTGCGACCTCCAATCCCTGGGTTCCCAAGTAGCTGGCATTACAGGCGTGTACCACCATGCCTGGCTAATTTTTGTATTTTTAGTAGAGACAGGGTTTCACCATGTTGGCCCAGCTGGTCTCTAACTCCTGACCTCAGGTGATCCACCTGCCTTGGCTTCCCAAAGTGCTGGGATTACGGGCATGAGCCACCATGCCTGGCCTTCCTGTTAACTCTTTATTGGTAATTTTCTTCTTTGTTCTTGCTACTCATCTAAAAAGAGAAGATGTAATAGCACTGAAATATTCCATAGTTAATTAAACTAAAACATTAATCATTGTTTTTCTGTAGATACCATCTGGTTTGTAATGGGTTAAGGAAGTAAATATGTTAGCAAATTAGAATCTCTATTTTCAGTAAAAGAGTGAAAAATTAAGTATCTTCCTTGAATCTTTTGTAATAGATAAGCTGCTCTGTGGGTAGAAAAACTTTAGAAAGATTGGAGAGTGTCCAATTCAAATGAAGCAGTGTTCAGTCTGTTTAATTAAAAAAACAGATGGATTATCTGGTCTGCTGATGGCTAGAAGCTTTGTGAAGATGACATTTCTCTTTATTCAGAAGGAAATAGAAGAGGAGACTACCTATTGAAAAAGCTTTTTATTTTTATCAACCTCCTCAGAGTCTGTTCTCAGCATACTGCTGACTTTTAAAAAGATCAGATAGGAATCAGAGAGGATTAAGGGTGAGTCCCCTAAAACATGGTAAGAATCTGTTGCATTTTTTAGATGACAGAAAGTCTTAAGTGTGCCATTTAGGAGCTCATTTCCAAATATGTGTTATGCTTATTTGTATATTTTGTATATTTCTCATTTATTTCAGGACCACTTGTCCATTTAGATGGTATTCATGACATTAGAGAGCTACTTTTTCTGGAATTTTTGCTATATAAGAAAGAATTTTTGATTGTTTCCCAAGGCTTTTAAAAAATTTTTGGTAGGTTTTAGTAAGTGCATATTATTCATTCATTAATTAAACAAATAGATATTGATAAAGATTTAGTTCTTGCTCACATTGAACTTACAGTCAAGAAGGTAGACAGACTTTAATCAGATAATCTTACAAATGAATTTGAACTTATGATCAGTACCATAGAGAACATATGTGTGGTATCTTGAGGGTAGTCATTTGAAGGATGAGTAGAAATTAATCAGAGAAATGTGTAAGTGGTGGTGAAAGTGGTGGGAGGTACTGGAAGAGAGTATTTGAGCTGAGGGAGCATCGTGTGCAAAGGACCAATGGTGGAGGGGACATGTAAGGTTCAAATTATGAAAGAAAGCCATTGTAACTGGAGGACAGACATAGCTCCAGGTCATGTGGGGACATGAAGGAGTTATGCTTAGACCTGACCTTGCAGAATTTTGAGGACCGTGGTAAAGATATTGGTCTTTATCAAGAGAAATGGAAAGTCACTGAAGTATTCTGAATAGCAGGGTTGACATAGTAAGATTTGAATTTTGATGAGAAAATTCTGGCTGCAAGTGAAGAATGGAAGGAAAAGTTACCCCTAGGGACTAGTTAGGAAGCTCTTGTGAGATTACAGGTAAGAGATAGTGGGAATTTGGACTTAGATGGACAAGGTTTCTCCATATACGTGTGTAGCTAGTGCACTGCAAAGAAGCTCCCAACTCTAGTTACTCACAAGACTACATCTATTCAAAGGGAGTGTCAGTTGATGATGGATGAGAAATGTGAATTAAAAGATAAGGAATGTGAAGGATGACTCCTGAGTTATGGACTAAGCCACTAGTTAGATGGCGATGGTATTCAATATACATGGTTAAATTTGTGACATAAAAAATGTCTTTCTATGGACTGATGTATTTTTTTTTTTGCAATGTACACCCAAATACTCTCTCTAGCACCATTGCCTACTGTTTGTCTGGATGTACAGCACTGCCTAGCCGTGGTAATGACGCAGAGTTCCTGAGAACTGAAAGGCAATTTCATGCTTCCATGCCTTTGCTAATGCTATTTTCCCTGACTAGATTAGAATAGCGTTCCCCTCTTACTAGACTGAAAAACTCCTGATCAAAAATTTAAGGTCTATCCAAAGAAGACCTAATCTATGCAGCTTCTCACCACCTCCATCTGCCCAAGGAAGAATGAATTGCACCTTCTTATGTTGTCCGTGAACATCTTGTACATGCCTTTCATACCACTTAACCAATTACCAGTTGATGTCTTCCATTAATTCATGGACACCTTGAGAGCAACAACTTTTTCCTTCTCTCTTCCCCTCTCTCTTTTAAAGAGATTAGTTTTCTTTTTGTTTTTTTAAATCACACAGTTTAAAGAGTCATATAATAAACCAAAACTTGTTTCAAAAAACAACAGACTCCCCTATCTTCTTGCTTCCCATTTTCAGAGGCAACCATTTTTAACAATTTAACCATTTGCTTTTGATCATGTATTGCCAAATATTTGAACATCAAACTTGTGTTCTTACTTTATTTTTCAGTTTTAAGTATTACCTATTGACTCCCGTCTATGAGGGATGATAGCTTTCTTTTCTTTTTCTTTTTTTTAAGTGTAGGGTTTAATGTTTTTCCTTACACTATACCTCAAGCACACACATTCAGTAGTGTATATATACACTCTCATAGACTTCTGGTCCCTCATCCTCTCAATAGGGTTATATTACAATTTTGGTTAGCTAAAAATTAAACGTTTATATTGCTATGACTTTGTATATGCTCTTGAAATCTGAACCATGCAGTAGGCATGTATGCACAGCTTTTTGTTTTCCTTGAGGTTAATAATATTCTTTATTGTTTGTTTTGCTTTCTATGTACTTATTAACTTATCTTTTCTCAATATGTTCAAACATATCAGATATTCCACCAATTTCATCTTCTTTAGAAGCTGCACAAAAAGTGTTGAAAATGCCCTTATTCTATTTTTACATATAACTGTTAGTTTGGCTATTATAGAATTCTAGCAAATAATTCTGGGAAATAATAAAATCTAGGAAATAATTTTCAAGGCATTGTGTCCCTGACCTTCAGCTTGCAGTGTGGTACTTGAGAAGTCTGACTTTATTTTGATTCTTGATTCTTTGTATGAAACTTCTCTTGGGAGTCCCATAAAAGATGGGCCTGCAGTAGTCAGAGAAATGCTTACGTTGAATTTCAATATACAAATAGGAATGTTGGCATTCTGGGGAGAATGTGAGTTAGACACACTTTGTTCAAATCTTGGCTCTGCCTGTAACTGGTTTGGTGACAGTGGGGAAGTGCTTTCATTTCCCTGAGCCTCAGTTTCCTCAGCTGAAAATGGGAGAAAGATATCTGTCACATAGAGTTAAGTAAAGATTGGAGCAAATGAGACCTATGGACAATATTTTACCAAATATCATTATTATCATTCTTTTATCATTCTTTTTGTATTACCACAAAAAGAATAAGAAACTATTTCTGAAGACATTAATATTTTACTGAATTTCAAGTAACTGCAGAAAGATAAACCATGATCTTTCAATTAGGCAGGATTTTGTCTTTACTTTCTTTTTTTTTTTCTTATATAACGTGAGTCCTTCTCCAAAGTCCTTAGAATTACATTTTAAATTACTTAAATTTTTTTTTGTGATTATAAAATATGTATAAAATAAAATGTCTAGCAAATATAGAAGCAGAAGGAATTAGGAGCTCAGATGTTAATTTATTGGTTTATTTCTACTTAATACTGATAGAACAGGGAAGATGACTTGGGAGGTAAACAGCTGCATATGCAGATGTTCTTCATGAATATGAGTTGTATTTATGTCCTATGGATTAAAATACTAGTTGATTGAACTCTTTGTTAATGCATTTCATAAAAATAGGAGAAGATATAAAGCCAAATTAATGTGACAAATGTATGCTAAATCAAATACAATGAAAGAAAGAGAAGAATACTCATATAAACCAGTGAAAACAGTAGCTAATGATGATATCATATATGACTTGGAGCAAAAAGTGAAGAAGATGAATTCTATAGATGATACAACAATTACAGAGAGATCAAGACTGTTACTTGTATCCTCAGATTTCTCCTTAGCATATTAAAAATGAGTAATCAACGAAGAAAACTCAGGAAACATTGGTGATTTCAAACTGAGGACTGGAATATAGTCAGGTTACAGAGTATGTTATCCAAAAGAAGTGACATGTTAATGCAGGGGCAGAAAGGGTATGGTACCTTTACTCTGCTACATATGTTTTAACGGCCACAGTCAGCACTCTTATAACAAAAGACAGGTTAGCAAGAGAAATCCTTAACAGATTTATTTAATCAAAGTTCTATGTGACATGAGAGTCTTCAGAAATGAAGAGCCAAAGACTCTGGGAAAATTGTCAGTTTTTATGTTTAGGTTCAATCAAGAATAGACAACTTATGTAGAAACGTGATTAGTCACAAATGTGAAAGACACTATGCTCTGGCCAAGCAAAGTGGCTCATTCCTGTAATCCCAGCACTTTCAGAGGCCAAGCAGGGAGGATCGCTTAAGTCCAGGAGTTCGAGACCAATCTGGGCAACATTGTAAGACATCTTCTCTATTAACAAAATTAAAAGGGTATGGTCCAATGGTAATAGACTAAGGCAGAAAAGGCAAGGCCTACTTGTTCAGATTGTCCTTGACCTCTTTGTGTAGCATTTCTTCCTCCCGGGTCTCGGGCAGGACCTCTTTTGGAACAAGGGTCTTATGACCTACTATCCAGCAAGATAGGTCAGAGGATTTCTTTTTGCCAGCTCTTACTCATAAAGGTGGGAGAAGGTTAGAGCAATATTTCTAGTTTCTGTGATCCACTATGGGGAAGAGGAGTTCTAGTTTTTATGGCCTGCCTTGGGAGAAATGGGAGCAGGAGACAAGAGGACAGGAGAAGGTGAGAGAGGGGCTTTTGAGCCCCTTCCAATGTCCTTCAGTTCAAAGTAGTAAGCATGCCAAGCACCATGCTTTGGGGTATTGTTTCCTGAGCCCCAACATTAGGAAGGGGCAGGTGAATGTTGCTGTGAGCAATTATAAATAAGCCTGTGAGCAATTACAAATATGCCTATGCATGGGACTATGAAAATCTATAGTTAAAGACAAAGAAGAAGAGAAACAATTGTATTATGTAATTTTATTATTGGTCACATTGCCAAATGACAGACTGGATGGTAAGTTTGTATTATCAGATCACAAAACTCCATAATGGTGAGCTACGGTCGTGATGGGTATTTTCAGCTGTTGGAAACATTCTAAACCTCTTTATAAACCAAGAACATTTGACATTTCTTGACTGGCTTTAGTGATAACTTCAGCTAACTAAATAAGAGATCCACTAGCTGGAACTTAATTCTGACCAGAAAGAGTTGTTTTCTGGTGATGGGTAAGGGAAGATATTTATCAAGTACCTTCAACATGGCAGCCACTTTATGTATATTTTATTTCTTAATTCTAGTAATTTTATGAGGTATCTAGTAGAATATTAGCTTCACTTTTCAAATGATGAAATCTGGGCTCAGAGAAGTAATGTAACTTGCTAATGGGCAAGTTATGAGTAGAATACAGAATTATAATCCATGTCTTCCTGACTCAGCCTATTGTCTGTGACTGTGTGACTGCAGACTTAATGACAACCAGTGAGAGAAGATTGGGCATGATAAACAGTGTAGATTTTAGAAAGGCAGATTTTACAAAGTTGAGAGGCAAAAAATAGGCATAATTACATGGCATGAGTCCCTGAAAGATAAATGAACTAAAGGTTTCTATATCAAAGAGTCAACTCTTGCCATATGATTAAAATGTGAAAGAGGCAGAAGAACCCAGAGAAATCAACATGGAGACACTGAAGGTTCTCTAATGAGCTCAGATTTTTAAATCCATACACAAAAAGAGAGAAAGAAGAGCACATGACTAAGGATGAATGAGAGACTGCCAGAGACTTTTAAGAATAGAATCAGAAGGACTGTATCTTCAAATGAGTTGAGTCTTGTATGATGAGGCTAAAAGGCCTTTTAAAAATTTAGGGTATAGGCAAGTCAAGGAAGTGACAAGTCCTGCTCAGGACTCATGGAAAAACAGATGGGTGAAAAAGAGAAGACAGAATTCACAAATCCAATTTTGCCTTTATCTCCTCTGTAACGAAAATGATCTTATAATTAGTAAGGATAAAACAGTATTTAAAAAAGAACAGTAGGCATCCTCTTACAATCTCTTCACTTTCTTTGGGCTCTTTACTTTCTTAAAGGGCCTCTAAGGCCTAAGAGGATACCTACTGTCTCCAAGTGAATTCAGCCTTCATAATGACCTCTGAGAGGACTTAGAACTGAACTTCTATCAGTGTCTTGGTGTCTTAATTCAATAGTGCTGATTGCCCTGCAGCCAGGAACATTGACTCAACAAGTTAAAGTGGAATTACCACTGCAGAATAAACAATCAAGTGGACTGTGTTTTGAGCTAAGGTTGAGAAGTTGGTAGATTTAGTCATCAACACTGAGCAAAGGACAGAAAGGAATAAAAGGGATAAAGACTAGGTAAGACATTTGATCTGGTAGTGATGACAATCATGAGTGCACAGTATCAGCCCTGGAAATTACTACACAAATGACAGGTGTATTTTGTGATTTTGAAGGCAGGATAATGAATGGGAAAATAAGCTGATATTGAATAGCATTAGTAGATACTGAGATTTACTGAAAACTACAGACCCGAAGGGAACTGAGAAGAAGTTAAAGTTGTCAAGGTTCAGGGAGGTTGGACTGGGGCAGCAAATGTGGGACCAATTCAAATAATTCTCTAGGATTGTTTTAAAAGCTGATCCTTCTTGGCCCAATGGTAACATATGTCATTTATCACAATTTTTAGCACAGTTTAAAAAACTATTTGAAATGTACCATTTTACAATGTTCATTATTAGATTAAATGAACTCTTTTTAAAAACACATTTCAAGTCTCAAAAAGCTTAAACTTTCAATTTCTAGAGCTGAAATGTAAGCAACTTCATTCTGAAAACCATATGAAAAAAAGGAAGTATTTGTCAAAAACAGTTCAATGATACTCTCAAATAAAGATATCAGAAACAATGACTTGCTTTTCTCTGCTTCAGATGACCCTGTGATAGGAATTCTTAGATTGCTATAGTGAATTTCAAATATAGCAGTGTCAACTTGGACAATATACAGTCATGTGTTGCTTAATGGCAGGGATATGTCCTGAGAAATACATTCTTAGGTGATTTCATCATTGTGTGAACATCATAGAGGGTACTTACACAAACCTAAATGGTATAGCTTGCTATACACCTGGGCTGTATGACATAGCCTGTTGTTTTTAGGCTACAAACTTGTGTGGCATGTTACTATACTGAACACTGTAGGCAGTTATAAACAATGGTAAGTATATGTGTATCCAAACATATCCAAACATTGAAAAGGTACAGTAAAAATACAATATTATAATCTTACGGGACCACCATCATACACAAGGACCATTGTCAACTCAAACATTATGTGATGCATGACTGTTTTTTAATTCCTCTGGGTCTCACTCTCTGTATCTATATAATAAGGGATATAGAATTGATGAGTTCTCTATCTCTCTCTCTGTCTCTTTTTTAGCTATTACATTCTATGGTTTTTCTGAGGTAGTCCAGAAATCAAGGTCTTATCAAAACAAGTGCAATCCACATAAAAGAAACTGGCAAAAGGAGTGTACTGACCCTGTGACATCTTAAGTTCTTGGGGGCAGTTGACAGTCGGTTTCAAAGCATCCAGGTGTGAGAGCAAGCCTAGAAGGAATGTAAGGTTGCAGAGAGAAACCAGGGCCTATGGAGGTTAGGAAAATATTGAGATTCAAAAGAAAAAAGGTCACAAGTATGCCTTGAGAGTGATGAGTCTTATCTCATATTTTTCTAAGTTCAAGAATTTATTATTTATTTCCCTCCTTCCATGAGCTACTGCTTTTTCCTTTGTCAGCTAATTTTAGAATATGTTTTATTCTTGGCTCTCCAACCCAGTATTACTCTTTAAGCTTTAAAGTCTAAATTTCCTTTTATTTCTTCATTTTTGAATCGTGGCTCCAGCATCCTAGAAGTGATTCCAAAGACATCTTGTCAGCAGCATTCAAGCCTAAGCTATCTGAAGTAATAGTAAAAAAAATTCCACCTTTTCTACAGGGGAAAACAAGAGAACCTTCAAAGTACAGTGTACTCTGTATTAAGAACCATGAAGGGTCTAAGGTTTCACCTGTTTGCAAATTCACAAGTTAGCCCGTACAGTTTCACAAAGATTGTCAGAAGACCCAAGATTCTTTAGTCAGATACAAAAGATCTGTTACTCATAGATCAGCTGTTACTCAGAGCACAAGTGTCAGCCTGAGCTTCATGTTCCCCTTCATCTCCCACGTCCTACAGCGGTTATATGGACATGGGCCCAGGTGGTTGCTGCACAGTGCTTTTGCATCAGAGTGGAGGAATCTAAGTTTAGAAACGCCATTTTTTTTATAAGGGACTGTAAGCAAATCTTCTCAAACTTATTGCCCTAGGGGGAAATCTTTTTATTATACTGAACAACATGTTAATGATATAAGCATCCTTAAAAAGATAGGTCAGTGCCCCAGCTTGCAAGAAACTCTGGAGACCATGGAGAATTGTCTCTCACCAGCCAGTTTCACAGAGTCCTTGCAAACTTAATAAAAAATAATAATAAAAGGCAAAATAAGACAAGCACTGGCTTTCAAGGTTTCTTTAAAATCTTTTCCCAGTTTTCCATTTGTACTCCATTATTTAAATCTATTTTTTAAACAAAATATATGTGTATTATATCTGTATATAATTTTAACTGTCATATCCCCAATTGTTTATTCTGTGGCAATTTCACGCTCACCCAGTGGAAGAAAGGCAGAAAATATTCATAGGATGAAAGTCCATAAAAGAGTTTAATATAACAACATTTTTATTCAACTTGTTTGGAGCATAGGGTAAAAGAATCTCATCAGTAAAAGGCTTTTGCCTTCTTACTTCTATTGGATCTTTCATTCTTTAGTTTATAGTAAAAGTTTTTAATATTAAGGAGTTCCAAGAAGAAAAACTTTCCAATTTTCACTTGTAATTCTCTTCAGCAAATCACTCTTTATTTAAAAATTTTATTCATTTTGTTACAAATCACTCTTTATTAAAGAAGGGCTGTGGAAGTGGTGAGAGTGTTGGTGTTGATGTGCTCAGAAGCCAGGACCTCATGCTAACATTCTAAAATGACATAACACAGAGTATTAGAAAATATGCTTCACAAGTCCTAACCTCTGGGAAAAACATTTTGATAACCCTCATTGTAGGGATATGTTAAATTATACCCCCACTTATCTCTGTGATTTAACAACCTTGTGCCAGGGGGTGGCCAGGTATAACTGGAAGCCCCTGGGGACCTCACCTAGTGATCTGCATTCCTATTGCTCACAGTCACCACCTCCTCTGGGCAGAAGGAGGAGGGAAGCCCCGTCTCATTTTGTCCTCCTTGTTTCTCATTGAGGTCTGGCACAATTCCTTTTCCAACATGGTTAGCTGTTGCTTTTTCACTTCTGCTGTCAAAAATAGTTTGGGCTGAGAGTGCACAGGGATTATCTGTCCCAGACTCATTACATTCAGGCTTTCTACACATGCTCTAATTCTTTAGCTATCCCGGCTCTAACCATTACCAAGCCTTGCAGAAGTACTCCTTGCTCTCTGTCTTCCAAGTTTTTATATTGTTGGCCAGCACCATGGACCTTGCAAAAAGCTCTTGCAAAAGGAACTTTGTGTTTTGGACATCTGGAAGTCGAGCCTTTCTTCTTTCCTTGCCCTGAGGAAAATTTCTTGCAGTTTCATCATTTGAACATCTCTCTGCAAGTTTCCTCAGGGACCTGAGGAGGTTTCCTTCTCCATCCCCTCCCACCCCCCAATTTTTCAAATGGATCAGATATAAACTAGCCTATAATTAGCATCTATCTTCTTGGGAAAGTCCATTCCAGAGAATGTACCAGGCCCAGTTCCAGTTCTGCACCCTCCCCGCAGTGCAGGCCAGTGAGCTCTGTTACCTGGCTTCACAGAGTGATTCAGCTCCCCATCCTCCCTTGGAGGTTGGAAGGACAGGCTGGGCAAATCAATTATCTGTCTGCCTAGGTTGCTTGGAATCCTTACACAGTAGTAAGCTGGTTAACAGCCCCCTTCCTTCTAGGGGGGATTCCAGGTACTTGGTGTTTCCTTCTAAGCCGTAATGCTAACAAGCAGAGCAGGAAAGACAATTCAGGCTTTAACTATGTAATTTATCATTTAATTTTGGCTTGCCCAGAGTTAGTGGGAGAAGTAGTCATCAGCTGAACCTACAGAGCTTTTGCAAGAATTTTAAAAGCTCTTTCCACTAGGCCGATGCTGGCCTGATGAGTTCCATGCCCAGTGCTTAGCCTGGCAAACGGATTTCAGCCCACACACAAACACTTGGTCATGCATCCCTGGGCAAGGCCTCATTTAAGCTGTAAGAAGGTAGAGATTCAGTTAATTTTGTGTTACATTTCTATAGTAATGACATGATTTAATGTAATAGTGAGTTTATTTCAGAGGCAGAATTCATTTTAATAGTTTTACAAATGACTCTAGTCTTCTATTTATGGAATCAGTAAGGGTCTGAAGTAATCACCTCAACTTTTCAGTTGTACCTCATTGAATTTTTTGAAGGGAATATACGCTTTTGTATAGTCACCTATTTGGGATTCATCAAGGTCTTAGAACATACCTTTGCATATAACAGAGTCCTATGGTATTTTCAAAGCTTTTGAATGACTCTGTATTCATTTTCTCTATTGTAAGGATACTCTATATAATGTAAGATTGGGTCTATTTTATTTTTTCATTTTCATTTGTTTTTTAGATGAAATCTTGCTCTGTCACCCAGGCTGGAGTGCAGTGGCATGATTATGGCTCACTGTAGCCTCAACCTTCCAGGAACACTTGAGTGATCCTCCCACCTCAGCCTCCCAAGTAGTTGGGACTACAGGTATGTACCACTAAAAAAATGGTAATTTTTTTTTTACTGGCTAATTTTTTTTTACTTTTATTTTTTGTAGAAACAGGGTCTCCCTATGTTGCCAGGGTTGGTCTTGAACTCCTGGGCTCAAATGATCCTCTCACCTCTACCTCCCAAAGTGCTGGGATTGCAGGTGTGAGTCACTGCACCCAGCCAGATAGGGTCTGTGTTAGTATTATTTTACTTAAGACATTACATAGCTCTTTTTTTTGCATTCAAAACATCTGGAGAGACCTGATTTATAGATATATGAGGTTAAACTAGTAGGGGTAGAAAATTTCTGCTTTGTTTTCTATAAAACCATGAAAATTAAATGTGCTGTTATTAATCATTAATATAGTGGGCACATTTATAATAGAAAGGTATCATGTATTTTATACAAATATGAAAACTAACAGGCTATATCTTACATCAGACAATTGTACAATGAAATAATAAATCATAGGGTATTAAAATACATGACTTCTGAATATTTTTGGGAAAATTTCCAAAATACATTGTCCGAACTCAGAACATAATACCCCAAAGCATGGCATCTTGGTATACTGAGTATTTTGAACTGAAGGAGATTGGAAGAGCCTGAGAAGCAGAGACTCTGAACTTCTCTTGCCCTCTTGTCTCCTGCCCTTTATACTCCCGCTAAGTGAGGCATGGGAAGCTGAATTCCTCTTTTCCAAGGTGTGTTATAGACACTAGAACTTCTATTCTCCAAAGCAAGCGTGAAACCTAGAATGGTGACTCTCTGACCTCCTTTCTCCCTTGAAGACCTTCATTCCAGAGGGGTCCCACCCCATAATCTAGGGGAAGTAACGTTACACAAAGAGGCCAAGAAGAATCTGAATAAATGCACCTCGCGAAGTTCTCCTAGTTTATTACTGTTACATCATACTGTTTTTTTGTTCAATAACGTTTCTACATGGCTGTTCATTCTTCATCGAATACAATCACAGAAATATAGTTTTCCTTGGGTCTTTGGGTCTTCATTTCTGAAGGTTCTTGTGTCATGTAAAACTTTAATTAGATAAATTTAAGATTTTCTCTTAAAAATTATTATTATTGTTTTTGAGACAGAGTCTCACTCTGTTACCCAGACTGGAGTGCTGTATCACAGTCACAGCTCACCGCAGCCTTAGCCTCCCAGGTTCAAGCAATCTTCCTGCCTCAGCTTTTTGAGTAGCCGGGACTACAGGCACACCACTGTGCCTGGCTAATTTAAAAAATTTTTTAGAGTGACAGGGTCTCACTATGTTGCCCAAGTTGGTGTTGAACTCCTAGCCTTAAGCAATCCTTGATCTCCCAAAGCTCTGGGATTGCAAGGGTGAGTCAACACACCAAGCCCTCTTCTCTCGTTAATCCTTATAAGGGTGCCAGCCTTGGGCCCTGAGATTAGAGAGGAAAAGGTATTAGACCTTTTTGCCTCTATACTATGTAACATAAAGCTCACTTTTTATTGAAGAAATCTGTTGACATACATGATCTATAGTTCCAAGGAATTGATTGTGTATTAAAAACAAAAATGGAAGCAATTATCCTGGAGTCATTTTGCTTTTTAAACAGTATACATGGTAATAATTGAGTAATTAAGGAATTTAATGCAGGTGAGTTGTAAACTAATTTAGCTATGAGCATCAACATCTTCAACCACCACTACAGAAAATGCTTTTTAAACTAAGCACCTTTTGATAACTTGAACTGCCTTTGTAATTCATTATTCTTCACTCATCATTTAAAAAAAAATCTTTAAAAGCAGATGACATACTGGGATGCCATAAAATTTCCCTTTTAATCAATCTGTAATGGCACGGGTCACATTTCAATACCTGCAGTATAAAAGCAGTGCACTCAAGAGCTTGAGTTTAATGTTTTACCAGCATAGCATGGGGTAACGGTTAATGTTTTTATTTTAAATAAAGGATTGAAATTAACTTTTTAAAAAAGTGCTAGACTCCTGGCTATGTAAACTAATTGATGAGGTAAAAAAGAATGTTTTGTGTGATTAAGAGCCAGAGATGAAGGCAGCTTGAATTAGTTTTTAGAATAGTTTGGATATATGCATAGCAGTGATCAATAATGAGCAATGATGTAGTGGCAGCCCACTGTGTTCCAGATGCCACTGTATTCTCAACAGTGGGAATGTATTATTACCAGCAGGGCATATGACATGGGCAAGTGGGGGCAAAGGGTGTGACATAACAACTTCACTTTAGTACTGAAAGAGGATGGGAGAAGCATCTGGGGGTAACAGTACAATAGGGCAAAGCAACAGAAGAGAAATAATCTGGGAAGCACAGCAGCCTTGGGCATGCAACAATGCTTTCCATTTTATTATTTATTATCCCAGAGCTATGCGAGATTTCTATTTGCTAGGAGAGTTATCCGTAATAGGAATTTCTTTCAGTGATTTGGAGGTGAACAAATCTTTTCTTTCCTCTGAGCTACAGTGGTTACTGCTCTGAATTTTAAGAGACTGACAGACTACCCTCTTCTCATCCATTTACTTTACAGAAGAAAGAAGGCTTTTAAAAATCAACTTATGGTCTAACGTCAGAGATGAGCAACTCATGATGCTTTTTCTTTTCTTTCCTTTTTTTGAGACAGGGTCTTGCTCTGTTGCCCAGGCTGAAGTGCAGTGGTGCCATCACGGCTCACTGTAGCCTCGACCTCCTGGGCTCAAGCGATCCTCCCACTTCAACATCCCAAGTAACTGGGACTCTGCCAGGCTAATTTTTGTATTTTTAGTAGAGACAGTTTTGCCATGTTTCCCCAGATGATCTTGGACTCCTGGGCTCAAGCAATCTGCCTGCCACTTGCTTGAGCTGTCTTCTGAAGTGTCGTGATTATAGGCGTGAACCACCACACCTGGCCAGGATGCCTTTTCTGTTTTGCTTCTGAGATACAATGAACTATACTTAAGAATTCATAAGGCTCTAAAAAGTAAATATTTACAAGCAGAAATCTTACTGACAAAGAAACAAGATTACTCAAAGTAAGTGGTAGTATAGGCTCCCTGGAAAAAACCCAGAACTTAAGTGTTAGGAAATATGGATAGTTCTGAACGTGCCTCTGACTGGTCGATGACTCTGGGCCAGTTATACAGTACCTCTAAGTCATGGTTTACTTACCTGAAAAATAAGAGGGTTGGCTATGTCTGTGGTTTGAAAGGTGATCTGTGATGTCCCAGAGTTCTCAGCAGTGTCTCATTGGCTGTTTTGGAGGCTGTCAGGGGTACAGGTTGCTGCTCTCCACTGAGCCTGCTTTTAACAGAGATTTTCAGCTTGTATTTCTTGTATATGTAAGTAATATTAAATTAAAAAGAAAAGAGATAATCCAGCTATGAGAGTTTGAAAATACTGAGTTGAGATTCAAAATAAAATAAATCAAATATTTCAGAAATTATATTAGCCTGGAAAGATAGGACTGTGTCTGTTTTTTTTTATATTTAGCACATACTAAGTACTTCATACATATTTATCATATGAATACAATGGTTGTAATGAACAACTGGGAAGGAAATGGGAAAACAGAAGCCACCATATTTGTGTTCCTATTCCTGGGTGTCGTTTCTATGTAGCTTGTAATAACCAGTAGTAAAGAATAACATGGACTATGTTTGATGGACAGCAACTAATTTTATTGGGTTT
Organism: Plecturocebus donacophilus; assembly: GCA_004027715.1. NCBI lineage: Eukaryota > Metazoa > Chordata > Mammalia > Primates > Pitheciidae > Plecturocebus > Plecturocebus donacophilus. The sequence goes on along the minus strand of PVKP010016209.1, from coordinate 21,649 downwards.
GTGTACATAATCAGAAATTTAGTTTCAGGACAAGCTATATTACTATAAATTCCAGGAAATCTAGACAGAAAAACTGGGCAATTTAGAAGAAGCCTGGAAGAGTAACTCTTTCCGTTTGTCTGGAAAACACAAACTAAGGAATAAGGTCAGTTTGCAGTTTCTTTCAAATAGAATTGATGGCTCTTGGATGCAGTTAATAAACACATAAAACATTTTTCTTACATGGAAACATCTATTCTGTGACCTCTTCTAAATGAAGACAAGATTTGAAATTTTCTTCTGCATTAAATAATGTTTTGTGTGCATGTTACAAAAACAAGAGAGAAGCAAGAATAACTCTAGCAGATGCTTAAAGGTTTAAGATTAAAGACACATGTAAATGTGATTCATAGTGGGTGTTCTGTGCACTTGAATGAATATTCCCAAATCACAGCTAGAAAAATTTAGGAGTAAATTCACTTAACTTATGGTAAATCAATAGTGGTCCCTGAACTGGAGGAAAATAGATGAGCAAGAAAAAAAATTATTTGACAGGACTCCACTAAGGAAAACAATATTCAAGTAATAGATGAGGTATTCTACTGCCTAGAGGAATTACCTAGCCTTTAGCAAGGCAAAGTCAGCTTCAACTGACAGGAGGTTTGTTTTAAAACTGAAATAAGAAAAAGGATCCGGGCTTACAAATGATGGGGAGATATATTATAAACCGGGGGAAAAAATTCTAGAAAAATAGCAACTAACTTGTTTCCCCAGTACAGCTGAAAGGATGAAGAAGGAAAGCAATTTAATGTACCCTGGTCATGCAGTTACTTTCCTTTATCCTTCCTAACAGGGCTTGTCAAGATAGTTCTGGAAACTGAATAAATGTAAGTAATGAATCATGATAGACATCGGTAAAATGCTTTATTTCTGTTTCTCTGAGTTCATTGTTTCTTGTTTGACTTTCATGGGAAGTTTACAGTTGTTTTCATTCTTTGGAAGTCAGTTCCTGACTTCTGTGGTGAAGAGGTTGAACACGCGATTAAGAGAAAGGAGGTATAGTCTGTCTGTTCTCTCTCTCTTTTGTTTTCCCTCTCCCAGCCTCTCTTTCCAGTACATCAACATATCAATAGCACTGAATCATACATAGACTCTCAGGTTTTAAACTTGACATTCAAATTACCCCTCTGACTGTAATATGATAATGGCTACTGCCGTATTTGAGACAGTCACTACATTCTCCAATTTTAATGAACTTTCCTCTGAGCAGATGGTCTTTAATATGCACAGGGTAAAAACAGATAGTTTCAGAATTTCTATTTATAATTCCAATGTCCGTGATTCTTTATGGTTGTTGCCTTTACTTTAATGGTTATTAGAAGTGAAGGATTGTTTTTCTGACTTAATTGGTTTACTTAACTCGATTCTTAGAAATCATAATATATTACCATGCACTATTATTATTCTTCTTTATCCTATATCAGGATATATGTAGATATGCTTAATATCTAGTATATTCAGAACAAAAGAGTATTAATTACCCCTAATAACCAAACCTTTTAATCCAGATATTTTACCTTTGCTTTAGTTCTTGTTCTTACAGACTGGGAAGGTGAGTTGGAGTTGGTTTTAGCACCATGGCCAAATTCACTTGGAAGTGATTAAGGTGGCACACGGTCAAGTTAGCTGTTGAAGGCAAAATGCCCGGAGTTGAGAGTACCAATAATTATGAGCAAATCCTTTTTAGGTTTTAGTGCTTTTCTCTGCCAATTTATTGACCTGTCACAGAAAATATCATGATTATAATTCCAAGGGTCATCTTATCAAGATTTATTTAAATCATAAAGGACTGAAGTTTTAATACTGTCAATGTTTTTCAGAGTTTTAAAGTGCTTATCATTCACGAACCTCCCAGATTGCTGTGGATGTTTGGGGGCCTGGGTATAATTGTGAGGGACAGAGAGAAGCAACAGTCTAGTATTTGCTGTGGAAGAAAAGAGAGCCGGTTGAGAAGCTGCTACTTGTTGACTGTGTTGTCTTCCATAGCAATGGCATGAGAGTGATTTTGCGGGAGCGAGTAGGACAGAGTCATGGCAGTTATTCATATCATGGATTTCTAGGGACTTAGTTATAGAATTAAATATTTTCAGAGGTAGAAAATGACTTCCTGATGTGCTAAATATATATCAAGGCATAGAGACTATCTTCATTTATGCCTGCTGTCCTGGCATAATTATTAATAACGCCTGTGCTAGCCAGCCTCCAAGATGGTGCCTCATGATCCCACCTTCCAGCATTCACAATGTATGTAATTTCTTGCCACACTGTATCACAGTTGGCAAGGGATTATTCTATTTAACCATAGAATAAGGCAAGAGTGAGAGTATAACCCCTCCGAGATTAGATGATGCAAACACTGTGGTTCCATCTTGCTCTTGCACTCTCTTTCTCTTTCCTTTCTGTCTCTCCATCATCATTCACTCTAGGGGAAGCTTGATGCCTTGCCAAGAGCAGCCTTATGGTGAGGAACTGACGCCTTCTGCTAGCAGACATGCGAGCCAGCTTGGAAGCATATCCTCCAGCCCAGTTAAGCCTTCAGATGGCTAGGGTATGGGCCTGTATCTTGACTGCAGATTCATGAGAGACCCTGAAACAGAACCAGGAGCTAAGCCCCTCCCAGGTTCATGTCTCTGAGAAAATATGTAAGAAGATGTTTGTGTGTTGTTTTAAGCTGCTAAATTTAGAGGTAATTCGTTATAAAGCAATATATAACAAATATAGCACCCCCTTTAACCTCAAAAGTGTCTTGATTTGGATAAAAAACTATAAAGTCATCCCATGTTAACAGAAGTATAAATCATGAATTTATTAGGGCTTTTTCTTTTTTATTGACAGAGCTTTCACTATGACATTAGTATGAAGACACTTATGAAAGTTGTCAGGCAGAGGCATTTAATAATGTCAGAAGTCTAAATTTCTAGACTCAGAATCATGACAAACAGTATGATAAAGTAGATAAGAATGGTTAAATAAAATTTGCCTGTATCTGACACCACCATTCCCTGGCATTGAAGAGGCATTTAATTTCTCTCTGCTTCAATTTTATCATGTAAAAACTGGGGATAATAATAGTACCTTCTTCATAGAATTTTTTTGAGGATTAAATATGTGTAAAGCACTTACAATGATGCCAGTGTTCAATAGGAATTTTTATATTACAATGAGGAATAAAGTTGATCTCTTTCCTTTGTTCTGTTTACGTATGAATAGATAGTCCCTGTCCAGTGGTATTCTCATTAATATACTCCATAAATATTTGTATGTTCCTACTGTATGCTAGAGATGTAAGATAGAAATATGTCATCCCTCAGGGAAATTACAAAGATGTTAAGAAAATTCCCATATGAGTTTATATATATTATTTGTATTATATAATATATATTCATATATATGTATGAATGTATGTATTATGTATGTGTGCATTAACTATAAAAATTATTAAAGTCAGGGACTAGATGATAGATAAGGTATGGATTGGATACAAGGGAAAATGGGAACAAGGTGGAAAAAAATATGGGATTGTATAATTAGAATAGAATGGGTTTCTGGGCATGGCAAGGCACTTCGAAAGAAATGAAATGCAGGAACTGGAAAGCCTACATAATGTGTCTAGTTGATTACTATATCTTTAGTTTCTTGAGCAGTGCCTGGCACATAGTATTCAGCAAATACTCGTCAAATAAATATGTAGACCTACTATGTATTGATAAAAATTAAAATAAAAAATTGAAAAAAGATTTTGTAAGCAAAGCTAATTTGACTTCTTTCTTTCCAATTTGGATGCCCTTTCTTTCTTTCTCTCATCTAATTGCTCTTGCCTGGACTTCCAGTGTTGTGTTGAATAAAAATGGTAAAATTGAGCCCCAAGGCAGGTTGCACTTCTGCAGTGGCTTTCTCAAAATGGCCCTGTGCTGTAAAGTTTCAGTCCATGCAGCTGCGTGGATTCCAGGCACCTCCTAAACTGACATAGGGCCTTCTGTAGCTAGGATTGCAAGTGTTCATGGTGGTTATAGGTATTGCTGGGGATGTCTCACTTAGCTTTTCCCCATAATGAGAAATTCCCTGTCTCTGGGACAATCCCAGCTGGGTGCTTCATTTCCCTTTCTATACTGCTATCCTGAGTTTCCTTGTCTCAGAGGATATTTGTCATTTCCTTGCTGAATTGCAGTGTTCTCCCTTAGACACTCTACCCAAAGTACAATTATCTATTTGTTGTTTTGGTCCTTCTTTGTGGAGATCAATGTTGGGCACTTCAGATCAGCCATCTTAATGATGTTTGTCCCTTATATCTTGTATTTTATGGGAATTATATTATTGTATTAACATAAATGATTGCATTATATGGATTTTGTGCAAAGGGAGTGATAAATTTATTTAGCATGGGTTTTTCACTTTTTTCAACATTGTACATAAGAGTGAGAAAATCCAATAAACAAGCATCTTAAGGTCATCTGACTCTGTACACTTTCCTTTTGTGTACAGTATAGAAAGTCAGTTGCTAGAGATTTAGCTGTGAAACTCTTCAGAGGTGTAAGCTCTGCATTTTATTAGCAAGAAAAGACATAGGATGGATTTTTTTTCATCTGTCACAGATCTTATGCTAGAGAAAATGTTGTAGAGTTTTACTGGGGGCTGTACTATTCTAACCTTAGGGTGATTAATGACACCTATCAATACCCTAAAAATCATATGTCTATGTATTCATTTCTTTCCCCTGTAAATTAATTTGTGTCTTTTAAAAATTGACATTAAAGAAGTTTTATGTTACTAAGAGATAGTGAGCTACATCAAGTAAGCTTGATATAGAAAAAAAATTAGATAAAAATTTAATAGCCATCCAGTGTATTCTCTGAAACAGTTTTATTTTCCATGAATAAAGGCCTCCTGTGGTATCCTTTTTAAAGCTATCATAAACACATACCAACCATGTAAAATTGAACTCATTATTTTCCTCTGGAAGCAGAAAAAATAAATGATGAATTCTACATCTAAAAAGAAAAATACAAACTTTAGAGAAGAGGTAATTTGTATTTAAATTATTTGATTCTTAAGAATTATAATTTATTACTATTTCACTAGCTGAAGTTATACAAGTTTGTGAAAGGAAGGAGGTTGGTGGGATGAGGGTCTTACCTCCTTGTAAAATTTCCCCGTCTTTGCTTTTCAGTCTTATTAGCTAACTTCTAAAAGCTTCATATAATCATCTAATAAATACATCACATCAACTTCAGCCTTGGTGAGCTATGCCCCTTTCTCTTTAAAGTTGGTGTATGCTTTTGGTACAAATCCTTCAAGGTAGTAGTGTCAATGGGGTGATGTTTTGGAACCTGACTAATTCTGATTGCTTTTCAGGTTGTTATGACTTTGTCCTAAAGCCTGGGAGAAATAAGGAAGTCCTAGAGTTTGAGTAGTGTATTTGCTGACACACCTAAGGAGAACCTGGAAGGATGAGGTATGTCTGCTTTTCTCAGTACTTGTGCACTTAAAATAAATTGGCTTCTAGGGTAAAGGAGACTAATGTGGAAGCCCAAGTAGACCATAACAGTACATTTATCTTTGGCATCTGTTCTGAAGACCATACTTGGGTTTGAATAAAGCTTTAAAATCTCATTCCCTTCATACCACAGAGAAAGACTGTGGCTTTCTTTCTTTTCTTTTTTTTTTTTTTTTGAAACAGAGTCTTGCTTTGTTGCCCAGGCTGGAGTGCAGAGGTGTGGTCTTGGCTGCAACCTCTGCCTCCCAGGTTTAAGTGATTCTCCTGGCTCAGTCTCTTGAGCAGCTAGGACCACAGGCACGCACCACCATTCCTGGCTAATTTTTTGTTGTATTCTTACTGGAGATGGGGTTTTACCATGTTGGCCAGGCTGGTCTCAAGCTCCTGACCTCAGGTGACCTGCCCACCTCGGCCACCCAAAGTGCTGGGATCACAGGCATGAGACACTGCGCCCAGCCAGCATTTGCAATAAAACTTTTGTGCCAGTTTCACAATTTTTGTGGCCAAAGTTTGTAATTGATCCTACTTTTTATTGAAGATGGAAACCTTTGTCCTATTCACTTTAGATAATAGCAGTCCACTGAATTTTATATAATTTACATAGGATGTTGGAACTTGAACTTTATTATCTTTAAGAATATGCAGAGCTTTGATATTCTATAAGCATTCACATTTGTCTCTTCTATTTAATATTTTCTATTCACTAGCTATTAAAAAGCCAAGTAATTTTTAAATACTACGGCTGAAATCTTTATTTGACAAAAGTGAATCATTAGTAGGTTTTCTAAGTGACATAATCATTTGTGGAAACAGGAAGAATACAGTGTCATGTGTTGATGAAAGATAAATTGCCTGTATGAAGAGATATGTATTTTGGGGTAAGAAACTGACATCTCTATTTAAATGAAAGGAAGGCCTTACCTGGAAATGCCTTTCACATTAACTGAGTGACATAATGCATAATTATCTGTTACAGTTGTTGATGTGGTTTGTGTGTAGGTTAGAATGTTCATTTGAAGAACGTCCTACTTACAAGGTTCACATAATACAAGAAATAAAGAAACTTGGTGCCTCAGAGTTTTAAAAGCCATTAATCATAGTGAATTAAGACAGTTAATCAAGCCTGAGACACTGATAAAAGATTGCCCCTGAGGATTTTTACCTTGAAAACATTTAGAAAATGATGGTTTCTGCTTTGTGCTTGACTGCTTTAGTAAGCCAATTCATTTTCTTCAGGAGAAGCTCAAGGTCAATGATATGACCATGTCATCTTTAAGCGATGTTTTCCCTCACTCGCGTAAGCGACTTCAATAGGTACGACTGATGCTGAGGGTGGTACTGTCAAGAAGTCATCAGACTGCCTGGCAAGAAGTTAGGTAAAGAGAAAAACTAATAACATTGCAGATTTCAATTTGACTTAAAATAAATATATTTAACATTTTATTGTATATTTGTACCTTAAGATGCAGTTAACTTTTTTTTTTTTTTTACAATAAAAAGTATTGCTTTATTATAAGAATATGCAGAAGAATTGAGCTAAGAAGAATTGAGCTAGGCTGTGGTATATTGCCCTGAGAAAAAAAAATCAAAGAAAATGTTTAACTAGGTTAATTTTTTACAAATCATATAATTTCTGTAATGAATTTTAAATAGAATTTCTTAATCAGTTTTTCCCCTTTGATTCCCCAGGCTCTCTATGGTAGCAAATTATTTCAGCACTAAATCATGAAGGCTGGATTCTTGAAGTCTGGCAGAGGCAAATGTCTCATTAATGCTGATCAGAGAGACATCTGTGATGATCCTGAACATCAGGCCAATCTGCAGAGCTGATCGGTGGCTGATGAGTGGTTCTGAAGTGAGGCATGCTGGGAATGAAGACTATGAGAATGAGGTGATTACATCTCTGTTTTCAGAAAATGACCTCATAACCCCCAGACTGACATGTTGAATTTCTCAAGGCTTAAGTATACATACTTCCAATATATCGACCCGTACAATTTGAACGTTATTAAAGAATTGAGTCAACTTTCAGGAGAATTCAGGCACCTTAAATCCACTTTGTCTTGAATACACTGGAATTTAGATAACTTGAAATTTGTTTAAACCTTTTATTTACTTTTGTAGAGACTTTCTGGCCTCTGACGTAATAGTGGCAAATTCTTCTTTCCTAACTTGTGCTTTTTCTTTTAAGAGGAAGAAAGGATGCCTAGGATTTATGGTAACAAATCATATTGAAAGAGGAATTTAAACAAATAACCATCTTTCTCTAGCAATATATGTCTGGCCTAGAGCTTATTGCTGGAATATGCTTTATGGTGAATGGCAAAGTAATAAAAGAAAAAAGGTATTGGAAGTAGGTACATTATAAATAGTAATATTTTCTGTAGTCCCAGCTACTCAGGAGGCTGGAGAATTGCTTGAAGCCAGGTGATCGAGGCTGCAGTGAGACATGACTGTATCTGTGAATAGCCACTGCACTCCAGCCAGCGCAACAGACTGAAGCCCCCATCTCAAAAAAAAAAAAAAGTAATATTTTGCTTTCACGGTCCTCTTTGGTAAAGAACGATGGCTAAAAGAAAATTATATCACTTAAAAATGAACTTGAAACATTAAGCTGAAAAATGAAAGTTAGAAATTGTTATAGCAACACAAAATGATACTTCTGAAGAATTGGAACTATATATTATGTACTTTTTTAGCCATTAACTTGTTTTTCTCTCTTTGTCACTAAACCCCACCATTTCTTAGGCGTAAATCCATGCTGGTTTTTACTCATGTATCAATGACAAGGATAACACATATTGAAAACTATTTGAAATAAATTTAAAAATTGGTAAATAGATAATGAACATTGATGCTTAATGAATAATGTAAATTAAAATGGTTAATAGATTGGTTTTCTTGGCTTTTCTACTTTCAACTTTTAGATATTAAAATTAATGTATATAGAGAGAAATAAACATTTTGATATTTAGTTATCAACAGACAGGATCCAGAAGGATAATATTTTAAACCAAGAATTCATACAATAATATTTAGAACTCTTTCTACTTTGAATATGAAGCAAGATAATTCATCTTATAAATTAGTAATTTATTGCAACAGTGCTAATTATACTTTTGCTGCTATAATTAAGCCAAGCCATGCCATGATTAAGAGTCTGTCTGCCTTTCCAATTATAAATAAATATTTTAAGCCATTATCTCAGGATTCCATGCTGTTTTCAGGGAAAAATTTTTCTTCATCAAATACAAATCAAACAAATTACATGAAGAAAAATGTGCTATCTTTTGCAGGTTTCGTTGTAGTGATATGTGGCAATTAAGACAAGAGTTCGTAGTCTTAATTATCTTGTGTTAAGCAGAATGGAGACTAAACCAATAAACATTTAAAATAATTTAAAAAAGAAAGCCTAGGAAGAAATAGCTTTTGGGACTAAGTTTACTGTCATGCTTTATTCCGCTTCCTGTTTAGTTAGCCTTCTTTGCCTACTTTTTGAATTTAGCTATAAGATAGAGCTGCGAATATACCCAAACAAGAACTTATTCATCAGGGTGTATAGTTACCATGTGCTATATGCAATACCTCCATATAGACCAGGTCGATATAATTGATAGCACTTAATTCAACTGGGATTGATTAATCTAACCCAAATAACCTTATAGGGCACAGTACATCAACCATTTAATCCCATGAAATCATTAAAAAATATTTACATTTATCACACTCATGGTACTCCATCAGGCAGTATTTGTCTTCTCAGTGATCATTTATTGAGCACAACATACCTGCTGTGCAGGTTGCTAGGTTATGGGGATAAAATGCATAACTCCTATGCTTATTGAACTTATAGTCTAATTCAAGAGCTAGGCAAGTAAACAGACATGCTCTGAATGATATTTACTATAGGAGAAATAGCATAAGGAACTTTGAGAACAGTGAAAAAGAAGAGTACTACTTGATCACAAGGAGTAGAGGAAGTCAGGGTAGAATCTGAGAAGAGAAAACAGCCTGCTTAAGTTTTAAAAGAAGTCAAGGTATTAGTTCAAAAAATGAAGGAAGGCCATCCTGGGGAGGGGACTCACCAGACAGAGGGAAGATTTGAGTAAAAGGATAGGATAATATATATATACATACATACACACACACACACACACACACACACACACACACACATATGTGTATATATATGTATATGTTTTGAGATGGAGTCTCACTGTCGCCCAGGCTGGAGTGCAGTGGCATGATCTCGGCTGACTGCAACCTCCGCCTCCCGGGGTTAAGCGATTCTCTGTCTCAGCCTCCTGAGTAGCTGGGATTACAGGCGTATGCCACTATGTCTGGCTAATTTTTTGTATTTTTAGTACAGACAGGGTTTCACCATCTTGGCCAGGCTGGTCTTGAACTCCTGACCTCATGATCCACCCGCCTCAGCCTCCCAAAGTGCTGGGATTACAGGCATGAGCCACCACACCTAGATTGGATAATAATATTAATAACTAATATGTATTTAAGTCTTTGCTTGATGCCAATTGTCCCCTGATTTCTTTTTACACATTTCCTCCATTTTTTTTATCATCACAAGAACTGAATGAGGTAGTAGTATTTTTATTTTACAGATGAGGAAACTGAAATTTTAAGATGCTAACTTGTTAAGGGCAAACAACTTTTGCTGTGTTAAGCTGAGAACTTAAACCTATGTTTATATGACTCCAAAGCCCATGCTCTCAATGTTCTCAAGTGTCAGCTGCACAAAAATGATGTAGTACAGATACTGTATGTTGTTATGAATTCATTTGTTCATTTGTTCAAGAAATATTTGCTGATCCAGGCACTATGCTAGATCCCAGGGATACAAAGTAAATTTAGAAATGGTCTCTTTCAAGAGGAATATTTTGGCTTAATAGTTTGGATATGGCCTATAGATAGGACAGGCAAACAATCCCATGAGTTAATAGTGTCTTAAAAATTATAGTGTCTTAATATTATAAGTGCTTTGTTAGGATATTTATGAAATTCAACAGGAGGGTTACGTTTTGGTGGGCATGGGGAGTCAGTAGTGGGTCAATAAAATATTAATTAAGAAAGTGACATTATCTGAGTCCCCTAGAACAGGAAAATGAGGGCATTCCAGTTAACAAAGCAAACTGAGAAAAGCCACAGAAATATAAAATAGCCTGGATTTGGAGGCAATATCCAGTAATTCTGTGTGATCTGGGTGCAGAGAGTGACATGATCAAATTTAGAGGGGATGGATAAGAAAAAATGTTTTTAAAGTAGAACAAATGGTATTTGATTATCTTTGGATATTGGAGTGAGGAAAAGAGAGGAATACATAATAACTTATAGACTTTTTTGGTTGAGTGGCTGGTGATTACAAATTTCAAGAGTGAATGTGATAAAAAATTGAGTTGAAATTGGATGGGGGAGAGATAATAAGAATAGTTAGTTTAGTTTTATATATGTTAAGTTAGGCAGAAGTATCTGTAGGCTCTTGACCTAGACTTCAGGACAATGTCTTAGTTGTAGATCTAGATTTATAGTTATGAACATATAGAAGGATGATTTGAAGTTGTGAAAGTAGATGAAGCCTCTGTGGTGGCATGTCAAAGAAGAAGAAGATCAAACATAAAACTGTGAAATATACCAATCTTTTAGTAATAGCCAGAAGAATAAGAGCTTAAAAAGATATTAAGATGGAATGGTTAAGTATACAGTCAGAGAACCAGGAGACAGTGATATCATTAAAGTAAAATTAAAAGGGAGTTTAAAGATAATGGGAGAGATCCCAAGTTTTTAGTTGCTCCAAAGAGGTCACAGAAAATGAAGTTTGCAAAGAGTTTTAGAATTTGACATGTGTGTGATGGCAACATTGGTGAAATAGTGAAGTTGTGAACAGAGGAGAAAACACTGATATACTTGTTATTGGAACTAGAAGTGATCTGACTAGAATAAGGATTGTGTATATACTGCTCACTGGAGATCAGAGATCCAGAATTCAGTGATATCAGTTGGCACATTTGTGTGGTTTTCTCAAGAAGCTCTCAGCAGCCACGGTATAAGATCAGAGAAGGCTGATCGTTAAGTTTATCCAAGATCGAAAGTATTCAGAATGGCTGTCAAAGAAAGATAAGGGGACTAGTATCAGTATTAAGCATATGAGGAAGAGATTAGGTAAAAGGTTGCCTTATGGAGTTTAGGCAAGTGAGGGAAGGAAGCAAGGCCATAGGAGAGTAGTGGTGAAGAGGATAAAATGGAGGGATCAAGCATCTGAAAAGCCTTGTTGAGGGCTACCATAGACATTACTTCCTGAGAAGTCTCTGACCTTCAAGTCTGGCTATGTGCCCCTCAATAAGCCCCCATAGCATCCTGTACTTGCCCTGTCATAGTTATTGCCATTAATTTCTTGGGTAGTTGTCATTAGGCTACCAGCTCTCATTCATCCCTGTTTCTAGTGTCCCACTTTAATGCCTGGTACATGTAGGTGGTGGAACAAATAAACAAACATGAGATAGTGAAAGAGAAGGAGGAAATGAGTTTATATTCAGATTAATATTTTTGAATTAAGATTTCAAAGTTGATGCAGTTCTGGTTGATGACAAGGTTCAGACTGTGGTTGAAGTGGATAGAGCATAGTTGAAATCGAGGAGGTCATGAAGGTGTGAGGCCATGGTATTATATGGATCGTCTGTCTAGGTACTAAGGCTGTACAGAATCTTAGGAAGACTGGAAATAAAAGGAACTTAGGATCCCAGGACATAGTTCTCAACCAATGAGAGTGAATAAGTTAAAGTTCAGTAAATGAAAGCAAGGGAGAAAATAATATGGAAAAACAGAATGGCACAACCTTAATAGAGAAAGGAAGTTTTCATGAGGGTATAAGTGACCATGAGGACTACTTCAGGAGCATGGGGTATGAGCTGAATGAATTGTGTAAGGCAGGAGGGCTAAAGAAGTGATCAGATGGCAATGAATCTAATAAACCCAGCCAAGGATCTTGTTTTTGTTCCATGAATATTACAATATAAAAGATACAAAAATATCCTTTGCTTTTAAAGTATATCAGGGTAACTTTGGAAGAGTAGGATAGTAAAACAATCAACAACAACAATAAAACCATAGGATTTAAAACTGTGGAGACAGGGATTCTGGACTTTCCTCTACCATTACCAGTTTCTAGTTGAGTGTTGGTGGTCAGATTTCTTAACATTTTATGGGTGAAATGAAGGCATTTGATTACCTAGTTTTTAAATTCTTTTGCTTGGCTTGCAAAGTTTTATAACCTGACACCATCCTACCTATTCACCATTCCTGTATACCTTAATGTGACCTGCCAGGTTAATCTACAAGATATGTTAAGAATACACACTGCTCATTTTGATTTTAATACTTTTGTTAGGTGTAGAAAGTATTTGGGTTACCAGTGGTGAATCTGTACAGATCTGTAACAACCTCAGTTCTTGCTTCCTCAGAAGAAAAAAACTGACTGATGGGTCTAGGGCAGAAAAAGAGACCAAGGCAAGTTTCAGAGCAGGAGTGGAAGTTCTTTTAAAAAAGACTTTAGAGGAGGAAAGAAAGGAAAGTACACTTGGAAGAGACCCCAGTGGGCAAGCTGAAGGACAAGTGTGGCATTTATACTTGATCCTAGGACTTTATATATTCGCCCACTCTTGGGGTCTTGTGGCCCTTTCCTGTGGTTCTTCCCTTAGGGCAGGCTGCCCACATGTGCAGTGCCCTCATTACACTTGGGAAGTGAACATGTGCAGTGTGTTTAGGAAGTTGTACACATGCCCATCTGAGGCTTTCTTCCTTTTTCTGGTGGAATGCCGTTTTGGCTCTTACTGTGCATGCCTGGGCTTACTCACCCAATACCTGAGATCTTATTATCAATCTCCAGTGTTTTTATCTGTTTGGGAAGTTGCTTTTCCCTGGTGCCTGCTGTCAATGAACACTTTAGTGTGATGCTGTAGACCATTAGGAGATTGTCTATACCTGGCTTGGCTGCCAAATTATCATTTTTAGAGAGGCAATGTTGGTATGGACAGGAGACAGGGAAATACTGGGTAGAAGAGGATGGTTCCCCAGCAAAGGCTCCACTCTCAAACCTGGAAACCTGTGGCCTTAAATGGAAACAGGCATTCCTGTTTTTGAAACCAAGTCTTGCCTTTAGGCCCACCACACCCCCCTGTCCTATACTCATATAAAACCCAGACTCCAGGCTCCACAAGTGGATGAGCAGAGGAGCGGAAGAGGAGCAGAGTGATGTGGTAGAGAAGGAGAAAAGAGAGGAGTGTCTGAATTTCAAGAGGAATTTTGCTAGGGATAGTTAGAGAGATTGGCTGCAGGACAGCCAAACTTCAGAGGAAGATAATCTTTCTACTCCATCCCCTTTCCAGCTCTCCATCTATCCTGCTGAGAGCCACCTCCACCACTCAAAAAAAAAAAAAATCCCTGCATACACCATCCTTCAAGTCAGTGTGTGACCTGATTCTTCCTGGATGCCAGATGTGCACCTGGGTACCAAGAAGGCAGGGTGTAAAAGGCTGTCATCCTGACTCTCTGCTAAGCTGGTTTAACACTTAGCCATCTGTGGATGGCAACTGATAAAAGAACATTAATTGTAACACATGCCTAGATACCACCGTGGTTCTGGAGCCCAAAAGGGCTTGCCCTGACTCCTGCACCTGCTTTTCTGCATGCTCTCCCTCCCATAAAGGGTTTGAGCAGCAGCAGCAGCAGCAAATGAGCCAGACCCATCACAAGTGGTGCAAGGGGGTCAGATAACTCCCATTTCAATGTGATAATTGCCCAACCGTCACCTGATATTCCCGTTGAGTAGAGGGAGAGCCTTCTCCTGCCCGAGTTATGCCTGTTTAACTACCTGTAACACTTTCATTCATTGTTTCCTTTTCTTGGAATATCCTACATATGCCTATACACTTATTTAAGGCCCAATGTAAGTTCCCTTTTTCTATAAAGGCTTCCCTGCCTTCACCAGTGCTCACTCCTTGCTATCCCTTCTGAATGTCAGCAACTCTGAAGGTCTGTTCCACTACAGTTCAGCACTTACTCTCTTACACTGTTCAATGTTTGATGGCATCTTAGGCAGTAAAATAAAATTCCCTATTCTGGAAGCTAGGAGCTTTGAGATTTAGTTTCTGTTGTAACTAATACTGTAGTCTTGTACAAGAGGGTTCCTGTCTTTAAAATGAAGGGATTTGACTGGAGAATAGCTTTCTTAGTTCAGGTATTACCTAAAAGCAAAGCCAAAGAATTTGTGTGCAGGTGACTTATTTCGGGCAGTCATCCCTGAAAGGAGAAGGAAAGATCTGGGGAAAGTGGGACAAGGAAGGAGGAAGAACATTACTGAAGGGAACATTACTGAAGCTACCGATAGGGGAAATGGGATTCCATCTGTTGGGACCTCACGAGAAGCATAAAGAACATCTCCAAGAATTGCTTTCCAGAAGAAGAGCGCTCTATCCCCCATAAGCCCAGAGTTGCCCTTGGGGATGCTTCCTCTCCTGAGTTTCTGAACTATACACATTAGCTGCTGATCTGAGCTACCTGGGGGCAGAGAGCCAGGAGGCATTGCACATCTCTGAGGTGAGATACTGTTAGTGTGAAGTCCAAGCCATTCTGGATATTTCCATTCACCCATAGCTGAAATCAGAGGATAGGCTGAGAGGGAGTGAGTCTGGGTACTGCCAATTTCAAAATTCTGTGAAACAATGACACATTCTTAGATAAGCTTTGCAAAGCTGAGACACAATTTAGTAAATCTGGGATATTCCTCTTGTCTCTGAAGAGGGATTTTTTAATCAATTCTAATAGTGGTAGCCCAAAAACTATTACAAGGAAAAAGTTAAACAAAATCTCTATAGGTTATTTTAAGTGATCCAATGAATGACTTTTGGAGAGACTGAAAAAATGCCTCAGAATGACCTCTTCTAAACATTTTTAGGCAAAACCTCTAGGGAGATTATTTAGAGATAAAATAAAGAGATTTGGAACTGAAATATAACTAATAATTACTTAAGCTACAGGACCTACACATTATATAATTTTAAGGGAAATTTGCAGAATTAGAGAGAACATCAGATGCTATTTCATGATAAATAGGCGCATCTTGGAGAGCTCCAGGAATGAAAGATGACCCAGAGGAAACAATTCCTGAGCAAGAAACCACCACATAGAAACCTCAATATTGATATTTCTCCAAGACTTGAGACAACACTTTTCTGACTGCCTTTCTTTGAAGATTCTATTATGATTGAATTTTCACAAATACACCTGAAGATTTTTAATTTCAGGGGGATTTCAATTGCTGAAAAGAACAGGGCTATAAAAAAATCTTAATTTCTTGGTCATGTTAGCCTATTGGCTCTCTTGAAGTCTTGCTCCATTGAGTACCTTTTCTTGGTATAGAAGGGCTTGTAAAGTATTTCTTGGAGAAGGATATAATGCTCAAGACCAAATTCTGTTCCTCCTGGTGAGTTTCGGATTTCCACCTGGACTCAATTTCTCCGTATTTTGCTCCCACATATACCAGTCTCCTAGAGAAATTTCCATGTCCTTCATCCAACTGCTCTCATGATAATTATAATCTCCAGGTCTTTACAGGTATCTTTAGCAGAGGAAATGAAGGGAGAGAGAAAATAATCTGCTATCCATCTTTCAAAACCTCTTGGTTTCTGTTCTCTGTCAAGCTAGACTTGAGTCATGTTCTTAGCTCAAGCTGAGCTGCCACTGCTATTTTTCTGCTGTGCAGTGGCCAGTGGTCAAAAATTAGACAGGGTTATGTCTTGGTAGTAGCCATCCTCCCAGTTGCCACACCAGAAATCTAAAGGTCATCCTTAAAAACTCTGCCCCCAACCCTCTGTGTCATTTATATCCAATAATCACAAAATCCTGCAGATTCCACCTTTTTAACATTTGTCTACTACTTTCCTCCATTCGTATTGCCTTTTACTTTGCTTTTCTCTTCTCTGGATTTTGGAAATTGCCTTCTACTGTCTACTTAACATCTTGCTTCCTTTAATCTTTCACTGACCAGATAAAGTAATATTTTCAAAAGACCAATCCAATAGACTTGCTCATTTGTTTAAAATTCCTTCAATAGTTCCTTCATTTACCCCAGAAGAACATAGAAGATCCACGGTTTATTTCTCCAGCCTCCTCCATTGTCACTCCACACTTTTCATTCTATGCTACATCTCTAGTGTATTACTTGCAGTTCCCCATGTAGGCTGGACACTCAGTTACACTCATGTTATAATAGCATCAGGGGTGCTACTGAAAATATTTATCACCTGCTGTGGCATTGGCATCAAGCAATCAAAACAGAGAACAGTCCATTCAGAATGGATATTGGCTATGAACAGCTGTCTAAATATCCACCCTGAGGAGTCCCCATGTATATCTACCTAGCGTTTATTACAATGTATTGCTAGCTTGCTTATTAAAGGAAGTGTCTTGTTTCTGTTGTATTTTTGACTATGTTATAGAAACTGAAATTTTTAAAGTTAATTTAATGATTGAATTTAGCAACTAAATTCCAGCTTAGGGATCTGGTTGTCAAATCCTGTTCTTCATCATGTTATACTGAATTTTAGATAATGGAGAAAATGAAAAAGTAGATCATCCTTTGATGAAATAAATCACAATCTATACTTTAGGTACCCAAAGATTTGTCTCTCCCTTAACCCTTCCCACAAGGCACTCCTAGAGTGAGAAGATGATGGATAACATTACTACCTTTTGAATAATTCATAATATAGTCACTTTTTTTTTTGCTTTGCATTTTTTCCTAAATTGCTGAATTTTTGTTCTTAGCTAAACCTTCGGATACTCAATTTTGCAGGACATGATGAGGCTGAAAAATGATAATGAAGGCTGTTTATCAGTAAAGTTCCTGTGTAAGTTTTTATGTAGGACTATAATGGTAAACTCTTATTTCTCTATCTTAGGCAATATCGCTCATCTTACATACTTTTATAGAACCTTGGCATTTCCCTAACAAGAGATGGATTTATGCCCCCTACCTTTGAAGGTGGATTGGCCTTTGTGATTGCCTCAATACGAAAAGTGAAGGCTGGGCACGGTGGCTCATGCCTGTAATCCCAGCACTTTGGGAGGCCAAGGCAGGCAGATCATCTGTGGTAGGATTTCAAGACCAGCCTGGCCAACATGGTGAAACCCCATCTCTACTAAAAATACAAAAATTAGAGGGATCCAAAGTGGCTGAATAGAAATAGCTCTGGAGTGTAGTTCCCAGCAAGAACAATGCAGAGGGTGAGCGAACACTGCATTTCCAAAAAGTACCACGAGTTTCCAGCATGGCTGTTTCAGCTGGCGCAGCAGATCTCTGCACAAAAACTCACAGAAATCTGGGCGGCCATTTCAACTGGTGCCTGGAATGCCTGGGAGAGAGAGCTGCACATTCAACTGAGAAAAAGGGGGCTGAAACAGGGAGCTAGGTGGTCTGGCTCAGTGGGTCCCACCCCTACAAAGACCAGCAATCTGAAACGCTGTGGATTGAGAGTTTTGCAGCAAGTGCAGCTGAACCCAGGACAGTCAAGCTCTGTTGGGAGAAGGGTGTCTGCCATTACCAAGGCAGTCTGCCGCTACCAAGGCAGTCCGCCATTAGTGAGGCAGTCCACCATTACCGCGGCAGTCCACCATTACCAAGGCATTCCACCATTACCGAGGCAATCTGCCATTACCGAGGCAGTCCAACATTACTGAGGCAATCTGCCATTACCGAGGCAGTTCTAACTATACCCCTATAAACAAAACTGCAAGGAAGTTCACACAGCAGCTGGGCAGAGCCCATGGCAGCTCAGCAATGCCTCTGCTGGCAGACTGTGACTAGGCTACCTCCTTGCTGGGCAGGGCAGCTCAGCTCTGAAAAAAGGCAACAGCACATCAGGAACTTATAATAAAGCCCACATTCCTAGGACAGAGCACCTGGGCAAAAAGGCAGTTATGAGTTCTGTTGCAGCAGACTTAAATGTGCCTTTCCAGCATCTCTGAACAGAATAACAGAGCTCACAGCTCAGCACTTGAGCTCTTATAAGGGGCAGACTGTCTCCTCAAGCAGCTCCCTGACCCCCGTATATCCAAAGAGTCACCTCATAAAGGAGAGCCGGGGCTGACATCTGGCAGGTATCCTTCTGGGACAAAGATAACAGAAGAAACTGGGAGCAACCCTTATTGTTCTGCAGCCACCGCAGGTGATCCCCAGGCAAGCAGGGTCTGGAGTGGACCTCCAGCAGTCCTAAACCAGAGGGGCCTGACTGTTAGAAGGAAAACTAAAAAACAGAAAGAAATAACTTCATCATCAACAAAAAAGATGTCCACTCAGAGACCCCATCCAAAAGTCACCAGCTACAAAGACCACAGGGAGATAAATCCACAAAGATGGGAAGAAACCAGTGTAAAAAGGATGAAAATACCCCAAATCAGAACACCTCTCCTCCTCCAAGGGATCACAACTCATCACCAGCAAAGGAACAAAGCTGGATGGAGAATGAGTCTGATGAATAGACAGAAACAGGCTTCAGAAGGTGGGTTATAAGAAACTTCTCTGAGCTAAAAGAACATGTATTAACCCATTGCAAAGAAAGTAAGAACCTTGAAAAAAGGGTTGATGAAATGCTAACGAGAATAAACAGTTTAGAGAAGAATATAAATGACACAAGAACTTCGTGAAGCATACACAAGATTCAAAAGCTGAATTGACAAAGCAGAAGAAAGGATATCAGAGATAGAAGATCAACTCAATGAAATAAAATGAGAAGGCAAGGTTAGCGAAAAAGAGTGAAAAGAAATGAACAAAGCCTCCAAGAAATATGAGATGATGTGAAAAGACCTAATCTATGTTTGATAGATGTACCTGAATGTGACAGAGAGAATGAATCCAAGCTGGAAAACACTCTTCAGGTTATTATCCAGGAGAACTTCCCCAACCTAGCAAGGCAGGCCAATATTCAAGTCCAGGAAATACAGAGAACATCACAAAGATATTCTTCAAGAAGAGCAACCCCAATGCACATAATCGTCAGATTCACCAGGGTTGAAATGAAGGAGAAAATGCTAAGGGCAGCCAGAGAGAAAGGTCAAGTTACCCACAAAGGGAAGCCCATCAGATTCACAGTGGATCTCTCAGTGGAAATCCTACAAGCCAGAAGAGAGTGGGCCAATATTCAACATCCTTAAAGAAAAGACCTTTCAATCTAGAATTTCATATCCAGCCAAACTAAGCTTCATAAGTGAAGGACAAATAAAATCCTTTATGAACAAGCAATTGCTGAGAGATTTCATCAACACCAGGCCTGCTTTACAAGAGCTCCTGAAAGAAGCACTAAGCATAGAAAGGAACAACCAGTACCAGCCACTCCAAAAACGTGCCAAATGGTAAAAAGCATGGACACCATGAAGAAACTACGTTAACTAATGGGCAAAACAACCAGCTAGCATCAAAATGGCAGGATCAAATTCACACATAACAATATTAACCCTAAATGTGAATGGGCTAAATGCCCCAATCAAAAGACACACACTGGCAAGTTAGATAAAAAGTCAAAAACCACTGGTGTGCTGTATCCAGGAAACTGATCTCCCATGCAAGGACACACATAGGCCTAAAATAAAGGGATGGAGGAAGATTTAGCAAGCAAATGGAGAGCGAAAAAAGAGAAGGAGTTGCAATCCTAGTCTCTGATAAAATAGACTTTAAACTAACAAAGGTCAAAAGAGACAAAGAAGGGCATTACATAATGATAAAAGGATGAATGCAACAAGAAGAGCTAACAATCCTAAATATATACACACCCAACATGGGAGCACCCAGATACATAAACCATGTTCTTAATGACCTACAAAGAGACTTAAACTCCCACACAATAATAGTGGGAGACTTTAACATTCCGCTGTCAATATTAGACACATCAATGAGACAGAAAATTAACAAGGGTATCCAGGACATGAACTCAGATCTGGATCAAGCAAACTTAATAGATATATACAGAACTATCCACCCCAAATCCACAGAATATATAATATTCTCAGCACCACATCATACCTGCTCTAAAATTGACCACATAATTGGAAGCAAATCACTAATCAGCAAATGCAAAAGAACAGAAATGATAACAAACAGTCTCTCAGACCACAGTGCAATCAAATTAGAACTCAGAATTCAGAAACTAACTCAGAACCGCACAACTTCATGGAAACTGAACAATTGGCTCTTGAATGTTGACAGAATAAACAATGAAATGAAGGCAGAAATAAAGATGTTCTTCAAAAGCGAGAATGAAGACACAACGTACCAGAATCTCTGGGACATATTTAAAGCAGTGTTTAGAGGAAAATTTATAGCAATAAATGCCCACATGAAAAGCAAAGAAAGATTTAAAATCGACACCCTATCATCAAAATTGAAAGAGCTAGAGGAGCAAGATCAAAAAAACTCAAAACCTAGAAGAAGATAAGAAATAGACAAGAGCAGAACTGAGGAGATAGAGACACAAAAAAACCTTCAAAAAATCAATACATACAGGAGCTGATTTTTTGAAAAGATCAACAAAATAGACCACTAGCCAGATTAATAAAAAAGAAAAGAGAAGATTCAAATAGATGCAATAAAAAACGATGAAGGGGATATCACCACTGATTCTACAGAAATACAAACTACCATCAGGGATTACTACAAACAACTGTATGCACATAAACCAGTAAACCTGGAAGAAATGGATAAAATTCCTGGACACGTGACCCTCCCAAGCCTAAACCAGGAATAAATCAAAACCCTGAATAGACCAATAACAAGGGCTGAAGTTGAGGCAGCAATTAATAGCCTAACAACCAAAAAAAGCCCAGGTCCAGATGGGTTCACAGCCAAATTCTACCAGACATATAAAGAGGAGCTGGTACTACTCCTTCTGAAACTATTCCAAGCAATCCAAAAAGAGGGAATCCTTCCCAAATTATTTTATGAGACCAACATCATGCTGATACCAAAACCCGGCAGATACTCAACAAAAAAAGAAAACTTCAGGCCAATATCCATGATGAACATAGATGCAAAAATCTTCAATAAAATACTGGCAA
>PVKP010016208.1:37600-48794 GCA_004027715.1 Plecturocebus donacophilus | reverse complement strand
GGCACCACCCAGTCCCGCACACTCCGCACCGAGAAGCGCCACACGGGCCAAAAGAGTCGCGCTGGCGACCTGCGTGGCTCCCTCGCCGGGAATCTCCCAGTCCGTGGGCATCAAATATTCGTCTGCAACTGCGGCGTCCACTCGCTCTCTGCGCCCTCACCGCGAGCCGCAATCCCGAGCTGCTGCTACGCGGCCATTTTGGATCTCTCTCCGCCAATATTTTTTTTTGAGATGGAGTTTCACTCTTGTTGTCCAGGCTGGAGTGCAATGGTGTGATCTTGGCTCACCTCAACTTCCACCTCCTGGGTCCAGGCAATTCTCCTGCCTCCACCTCCTGAGTAGCTGGGACTACAGGCATGTGCCACCATGCACAGCTAATTTTGTGTTTTTAGTAGAGACAGGGTTTCTCAATGTTGGTGAGGCTGGTCTTGAACTCCCGATCTCAGGTGATCTGCCCACCTCAGCCTCACAAAGTGCTGGGATTACAGGCGTGAGCCACCATGCCTAGCCAACATAATTCTTTATCATGAAAAATTTCTAATTTTTGATAAACAAAATATTATTTTTTTTGAGATGGATGACAAAATATTATTGAATGAAAAAGAAATTATATTAGTTCGTTCTCATGCTGCTAATAAAGACATAAATGAGACTGGGTAATTTATAAAGGAAAGAAGTTTAATGAACTCACAGTTCCACATGGCTGGGGAGGCCTCACAATCATGGCAAAAGACGAAGGAAGAGCAAAGGGACTTCTTGCATGGTGGCAGGCAAAAGAGCATGTGCAGGGAAACTACTCTTTATAAAACCATCAGATCTTGTGAGACTTACTCACTACCCTGAGAACAGATGGAAAAACCCATCCTCATGATTCGATTACCTCCACCTGGCCCCGCCCTTGACATGTAGGGGTTATTACAATTCAAGGTGAGATTTGTGTGGAGACACAGCTAAACCATATCAGAAATGTTCCTACCAAGCCATGAAACAACATGAAGCAGCCTTAAGTGTATATTGCTAAGTGAAAGAAACCAAACTGAGGCCTGGCGCAGTGGCTCACTCCTGTAATCCCAGCACTTTGGGAGGCTGAAGTGGTTGGATCACCTGAGGTCGGGAGTTCAAGACCAGCCTGACCAACATGGTGAAACCCCATCTCTGCTAAATACAAAAAATTAGCTGAGCGTGGTGGTGCAGGTCTGTCATCCTAGCTCCTCAGGAGGCTGATGCAGGAGAATCTCCTGAATCCAGGAAGCAGAGGTTGCAGTGAGCCAAGATCACACCACTGCAGTCCAACCTGGGTGACAGAGCGAGACTCTGTCTCAAAATATTAATAATAATAATGCCAACCTAGACAGGCTGCATATTGTATGATTCCAACTCTGACATTTTGGAAAGAGCAAAGCTATGGAGACAATAAGAAGACTAGGTTGCCAGAGGTTTGAGCAGGGGGAAGGAGGAATAAATAGGATTTTTAAGACTGTGAAACTACTCTGTATGACACTGTAATGTTGACTACCAGTCATTATACCTGTGTCCAAACTTGCAGAATGTACTCCTAGAGTGAAGCCTGTGGGAACTTATGGTTTAACAGGTACGGAGTTTCAATTTGGGAGCTGGATGGTGATGATGGTTGCACACCAGTGTATGAATGCACTTAATGTCACTGAATGGTACAATTCAAAAAGGTTAAAATGGCAAAAACCTATGTTGTGTATATTTTAACATGAGTAAAAGAAGAGCAAGAAATCGGTAAACTATGGGCTCTAAGTAATAATTATGTACCAATATTGGCTCGTCAACTGTAGCATTATATAACACTTATGCAAGATGTTAACAAGGGAAATGAGGTGGTTAGTGGGTATCTGAGAACTCAGTACTTTCTGCTCAACTTTTATGTAAACCTTTAAAACTTGCCCCAAACATAAAGTCTATTTTTTAAATACTCATTTTGCTTTTCATTCAAAATAAGCCCTGGGTTGTGTATACAGTCGTCTTGTGATGAGCATTCCATAGGCCGTCTGTCTTCCCGGCGGATCTGGCCCCGCTCTTGCACTGGATCATTCCCTGGGTCAGAGAAGTAACACGTCTGAGCCAGGACTGGAGAGCAGCCATTTATCATCCTGGCAGGAAACCACGCTCTCCAGGAGCACTCACAGGACAGGGACACTTGTGAGTTTCACCTCCTGGGCAGGTCAGTTCTCAGGTGGTTGGGATCAGGCAGTGTCATAGCAGGGTTGGGGAGGGGTTCCTGGCTATCCAGCATGGGAATGGGGACAGAGGTATAAGGAAAACTTGCCACACCACCCCACAACCCCACAGCCCCACTAGGGTTTCAGCCTCATGACATTAGCCACCATGTCTGTCAAATGGAGACAATAATAATTTCCTCCCCATCCCTGCCACATCCATGTCTGCTTCGAGGGGAGGGGCAGATGGCACAGGCTCTGTCCCGGGTGCTCCAGGGGAGAAAGCAGAGGCCGAGCAGAGAGCCAATGACTTCTTAAGGTCACTGTCCCCTTTGGCCCCGGGGTGACTGGGCTTTTGGAATACTGATGCACTTGGAGAACTGGCTGAAATAATTTCCAGTGGTCCATGGTGACCTTGAATCATATGCCAGAGAGATCCTGTACCCAAGGGCACTGAGATTAAGGCTACTTTCCTGCTTTGTATTTATTGTTTTAAATAATTTACGATTGTTTTAAGTAATTACATTTATTGCTTTAAATAATTCATGATTGTCTTAAATAATTTCATTTGTTGTTTTAAATAATTCACTGCAAAATGGATCAGTGTCCTGTGTAGGACAGTTAGAGCTTAGATACAGACACAAAGAAGAAAATTAAGATCACCTGCATTTACATTTACACCATTCAGAAATACAGCTGTGAACCTTTTGAAGTATGTTCTCTGGTCCTATTTTCTATGGCTCTTTGCTCATTGATTAAACAAGACTTAACTAGCATCCTCTGGGTATCCGGCACTATCTTAGGCACTGGGAATATGATAATGAATAAGACTTGGCTCCTGACCTCAAGGAGCTTACAATGGACCCCACCACCACACACACACACACACACACACACATACATGCATACACACACACACTCACTCACAGAGTTGGTTTGGTTTTAACTGGTACTGAACATAATGTCTTGGAATCTTTTTTCCCCCACTGAATGTATTATGAACATTTTCCCATGTGATTAAATATTCTTTCACAATACTGTTTAAATGGTTACACAGTGTTTCATTCTCTGAACCTACCATTTATTTCACCTTCTAGTCTGGAACAGTCAGTGCTTTGGTGAAAATCTTTGTGGCTGGATCTGTGTATACATCTATGGTTTGTTCTCTCTCCCCCCCCCCCCAATTTTGTTATTGTGGTAAAATACACATAACATAAAATTTACCGTCTTAACCATTTTAACTGTACACATTTCACTGGTATTAAATAC
The DNA here is from genome assembly GCA_004027715.1 of Plecturocebus donacophilus. NCBI lineage: Eukaryota > Metazoa > Chordata > Mammalia > Primates > Pitheciidae > Plecturocebus > Plecturocebus donacophilus. The sequence continues at coordinate 45,339 of PVKP010016208.1, read as the reverse complement.
ATTTATAATGTTGTACATCCATCACCAGAACTCTTCGTCTTGTAAAACTGGAACTCTATACCCATGAAACAGCAACTCCCATTCCCCTCTCCCCAGCCCCTAGCAGCCACATTCTACTTTCCATCGCTATGAATTTGACCACTTTGGATATCTTGTGTAAGTGGAATGAATCGTACTGCATTTGTCCTTCTGCGACAGGCAATGCATGATGTCTTCAGGCTTCATCCATGTTGTACCACATCAGAATTTCCTTCCTTCTAAGACTGAACAATATTCTACTGTATGTATAGACCATATTTTCTTTCTCCACTGTATACATATTTCTCCAGGCTGAATATCTAGAAGTGGAATTACTGAGTCCAAAGCTTTGCTGTTCGTTGCCTAATTCTCTTCCAGCACACAGGTGCCAGTTTCCTCTGCTTCTACTCCAAGGATAAGAGTTTTCATTTCCCTGCACTTCTGCCAGCACCAAGCACTATAAGCTTTTTAAAAACCTTTTGATATAATTTCACATTTACAGAAAGATTGCAAGAGGAGAACAAAGACCACCCGTTACCTAGATACGCCAAGTGCTAACATTTGCCCCATTTGCTCTCCTCCTTCTTCCTCCCTCTCAACCCCATCCATCCTTCTTCTGTTTCTTTCTGGACCATTTAAGGTGAGTTGCAAACATCACAATGCTTTATCCCTAGTTATTTCTATGTGTATTTCCTAACAACCTCTTACCTAACCACTGTACATTATAAAAATCGGTAAATTTAACCTTGATGTGATGATGTGATTATTGCTATTTTCTTTTTTCTTTTTTTTTTTTTTTTGAGACAGAGTCTCACTCTGTCTCCCAGGCTGGGGTGCAGTGGCACAATCTTGGCTCACTGCAACCTCCGCCTCCCAGGTTCAAGTAATTCTCGTGCCTCAATCTCCTGAGTAAATGGGATTACAGGCACCCACCACTCACCCAGCTAAATTTGTATTTTTAGTAGAGAGGGGTTTTCACCATGTTAATACCAGCACTTTGGGAGGCCAAGATGGGCTGATCACTTGAGTCAGGAGTTACTACTATTTTCTAATCCACAATCCATATTCAAATTTTACCAAATTTTCCAATAATGCCCTCTCTACTTACCCCCACCCCAATCCGAATGCAGAATCCCACATTGCATTTAGGTGTTATATCTTCTCAGTCCCTTTTCATCTGGAGCATTATGCATTTTTAATACGTTTGTCAATTTTAAAGGCACAAATGTGTCCTGTTATTGTTTTCATTTATTTTATTTCTGGCAAAGCTGAATATTTCTTCTGGTGTGAATTGCTCGTTTGTATATTTCCTTCAGTGCATTGCCTGGTGGTGTCCTTTGTCCCTGCTTCTCTCCTGGGTGTATACCAGCACCAGCACTTTGGTCACCAGACATGACCTTCCGCGAGCAGCCCTTGTCCTGGAGAAAGCGATGATCTGCTGTCCCCGGATCCTCCCGGTCCTGTCCCCCCGAATCAGCCGCTTGGCTGGGATTTTGAAATAGTACAGTTGTCTGGTCTGAGCAAGGACGCCCCATCTGTCCTTCCAAACTCCAGGGAGTACAGAGAGTTATTCCTGTTTGGGTTCGACATTTCCTGTGGGATCTGACCTGCCGCCAACCCCGGTTTTGTTTCCAAGAGGCCACCTGCTGAGTGTCAGCAGCGGTCAGTGGCCTCCTATTGATCAACGTCCGCTCCAGCGGGTTCCTGGCATCTGAGGCCTGGTCTGTGTCCCTGGAGAAGGGATTGTGGTGCAGTGGAAAGCCCCCAGGGCACACTGCGCCCCCCACCCCCAGCTCAGGATGCAGACAGGCTTCACCTGCTGAAACTGGATAAGCTCCTGCATGGAGTAGAGCTTGTTTCCTCTGCAAAGATGGAAAATGCTGAGGTTCACAGAGAGTAAGACAACAACAGGGGAAGAATCCTGCCGAGGCCACCAGGACACCGTGCTGTCTTGTAGCTTACCATTGTTAATTTGTACGTAAATATTTATTAAATCAGTTATCACTCTTTTGTGCAGTCATAGAAAAAACTATAAGCAAAATAAATGTAAATATTCTGGGTTTAGCTCTACGCATCACAGTTTTTCCATGTCTTAACTTTTTTGAATGAAGGAAAATGTAATTACATAAAATGAAAGAGAAAATAGGATGATGAGCCTCCAGTGATTCTCATCATACGTGGTCTCATCCAATCCCCCTTTCTCTGGATTATTATGGGACAAACTTCAGACATCATCAACTCTTCTCTGTAGACACCTCAGTTTGTGTGTTATCTGCAGAAGATAACAATTCCTTTGTTTTGAACGTCATCCTAATATTGAATTGCACCTAAAAAATAACAATGACTTGTTAGTAGCGTGGAAATATCTAGTCAATGTATCTAGATATCTAGTCAATATCTAGTCAATGTCTGCATTTTTCTATAGTTGCTTTGTTCAAATCATCCCAACAAGGCTTATGTTTGCATTTGGTTGGCATGTACTATGGTGGAAATATGTCCTCCAAATTCATATGTTGAATTCATAATTTCCAGTGTGATGGTATTTATTTATATTTATTTTATGTATGTATTTACTGATTGCTCTGTTACCCAGGCTAGAGGATAGTAGTGCAATCATGTCTCACTGCAACCTCAACTTCCTGAGCTCAAGCGATCCTCCCACCTCAGCCTCCCAAGTAGCTGGGATCACAGGCAAGCACCACCATACCTAGCTAACTTTTTAAATTTTATTTTTATTTTTGTGCAGACAGAAGTCTCACTGTGTTGCCCAGGCCAGTCTTGAGCTCCTGGTCTTAAGCCATCCACCTGCCTCAGCCTCCCAAAGTGCTGGGATTGTGGTTGTGAACCACCGTGCCCAGCCCCAGTGTGATAGTATTTGAAAGTGGAGCCCTTAGGAGGCAGTTAAGTCATGAGGGTTCTGCCTTCATGAATGGGATTAATTACTTCATTAAAAGGCTGGAGGGAACTGATGTTCATTCTTTTTACTCTTTCAACATCTACCTGTGAGGACACAGCCTTCGCCCTCTCTGCAGGATGAGGCAAGAAGGTACCATTTGGAAGCAGACAGCAGCCCTCACCAGACATCAAACCTGCTAGAGCCTGGATCTTGGACTTCCCAGCCTCCAGAACTGCAGAAAATAAATTTCGGTTGTTTACAAGGTACCTAGTCTCAGGTATTTTGTTACTGCAATTCACATGGTCTGAGACAGCATGTCTCTTAATCTCTGTTAATTTATTTGTTATCCTTCCCTCACTTCTTCTCTTGCAATACATTTGTGGATGAAACTGGGCCATTTGCCCTGCAGAGTTCTGTGCATTTCGCTGTTGCATTTGTTTTACAGTGTCGTTTAGTCTTCCTTGTCCCTTGTATTTCCTGCAAACTGCTAGTCAGACTGAGCTGTTTTGACAACCCAAAGAGAAAGCGTACTGGGGAGACTGTCAGTAAGTGTGAATTTCCTTTAAAGAGGGTTTGGAAAATAATTAGGGACACTAAGGATGGGAATCAACAGACCAGCTCTGTTACTGGCCCATGAGTATACCATTTGGGGTGGTATATTTTTTTTGTTTTGTTTTTAGAGATGGAGTTTCCCTCTTGTCACCTAGGCTGGGAGTGTAATGGCATGATCTCAGCTCACTGCAACCTCCACCTCCCAGGTTCAAGCAATTCTCCTGCCTGAGTAGCGGGGATTATAGGCACCTGCCACCAAGCTCAGCTAATTTAAAAAATATTTTTAGTAGACACGGTTTCGCCGTGTTGGCCAGGTTGGTCTTGAACTCCTGATCTCAGGTGATCCACCTGCCTCAGCCTCCCAAAGTGCTGAACACAGTGTTTTTGTCTATTACATGGGGGAGGGAGTAAGGGAGATGGACCATGAGGTCTCCAGGCTCTTCTATGGGGCTGCTTTCTGGAATCAGTGAGTAATATGGCCTCCAGGGGAGTCTCTGCTTAGCAGCAATAAACTCAGCCCAGCCTCTCCAACCCAATAACCGAAGACAACTGGTCTACTCAGTACAAGGGAGCCCCAGCTCCCGCACAGCCACTGTTGGACCCTTAACAGGGCACTCAGGAATGGGCTTGGGAAGCCCACCTGGGCTGCAGATTTCACAGTAAGGTTTAGATCCACCTGCTTCCTGGTCACATGGGCTGGAACATTTGTTCCCAGGGCCCCAGTGAATGCTGGTTCCCTTCTTTATTAACCCCAGAGATGGCAGTAGCAGAGCTCCCTGTGAGCAATTCACAGCTTTTCTTTTTTCTTCTCTTTCCTTTCCTTTTCTTCATTCCTTCTCGCCCTCACATCTCCGCTTCTCTCTCCGCTCTTTTCCCCTCTTAAGTAATCAATTCCGTCATTTTTCAGTGCACTAGGGGGAGCTGCTATTTAACAAACCTGCAGGGATGCTTCAGCAGTTTGATGAGCCACCTTCTGGGTGTTTTGCCCCATGGGGAAGAACTGGGTCACAGCAGAGTTGCATAAAGTGGAGCCCACCTCCATTGAATTGGCTTGATTACCCCCAAAGCAAATATGGGAGTCAGGAGACCTGGATTCGAGTTGGCTCTGCCCTCACCAGCTGCAGGAGGCTTCTTTCCCTCTCTGGCCTGGTATCTTCAGGGGTCGTTTGTCCGGTGGTTAGGTGCGTGTTTTGAAATCCTGAGCCTGCCACTCGTCTGCTGTGTAAACATGGACAAATAGCCCAACCTCTCTGAGTCTTCCCATAAGTAAAATAAGGCAGACAGCCCTCACCTCACTCTTTGCAGAGAGCCCAGACCACAGTAAAACCCTCCATCATACCACGATGGCTAAGAGAAGGTCAGCCTTATTTTAAGTTGAAGAGTGGGGCCGGCACAGGGTGGTAAAGAACAGCAAAGAGGCAAACACACATGGAGCCTGGCCCTGATTTTGGAGCCAGCAGAGGGGAACCAGGCTGTGTGGCCGTGGTCTGTGTGTCACTCTGGGCCATGGCAAAGGGGCCCTGGAGCTTTTTCTGGTGTAGGAGGGAAGGGGACTCAGGAGGCCTCCATCAAGGCTCCAGGGAAGCATCTCCCCACTTCAGGCCTCCGATGTGGCTGGAATCTGCTGCGTCTGTGGGCCCAGGGTTGAGGCAGCCTGGAAGAAGGAGGACTCATCTTCTGCTTCCGAGTCTTCTCGCAACTCCCACCAGCTCAACACCAGCGTCTGGAGCCTTGGGAGCCACTGGTTTCTGGGGCTGGGCTTGGGAGATCCTCGCCCTGCATCAGGGGTGACGCAGAAAAGCAGTTGGTGGGTAGGGAGGGTGCTCATCTCTACAATAGGAATAGAAACGTCACATAAAGAGAAGGTGAAACATAAACAAGTTAAAGAGATGGAGAATATGAAAGAAAAATTCAGAGGCCTGGGGGCTAAAATGAGAAGGATAAAATGCAGGAATAAAGGAAAGGTAATATTGGAAGAAGTAATAGCTGGGAATTTTCCTTGTACTAGGGAAAATTCCCAGCCATTATTTATAGAGGAATGATATAAAACCTGAAGTTGAAGAAGCACAATGAGCCTTGAACAGGATAAAAATAAATGATTCCATAATTAGACATGGTTTAGAAAAACTTTACAACCCTAAAGTAGAAGAGATCTTAAAGACTCAGAAAAGACAAATTGTCTACAAAGGAACAACAAACTCTCAACCCACAGCAATGGAATCCAGAGGATAATGGAATGATATTCTAATAAGATTTTGAAGTGCTGGGGGACATAGTTACCAGCCAGCATATGCATCAATTCAAAAACGAGGGTGACTTTGGGAGGCCGAGGTGGGTGGATCACCTGAGGTCAGGAGTTTGAGACTAGCCTGGCCAACATGGTGACACCCCATCTCCACTAAAAATACAAAAATTACCCAGGCATGGTGGTGGGAACCTGTAATCCCAGCTACTTGGGAGGCTGAGGCAGGAGAATCATTTGAGCCTGGAAGGCGAAGGTTGTAGTGAACTGAGATCTCGCCATTGCACTCCAGCCTGGGCAACAGAGCAAGACCCCATCTCAAAAAAATAAATGAGGGTGATATAAAGGCTGAGAGAGTCATCATCACTAACCTATGTTAAGCGCTACTAAAGAATGCACTAGAGAAAGAAAGAAAACCCGATCACAAGGAAGGAATTCATTATTCAAAGAAATCTTGATCAAATAAACTGGTAAACGTGGATAAATTTAAATAAATATTCACAATCATAAATATGGCTAATTTGAAGAAGTTTAAGCATAAAAACTCTTTGACAATAACACATGAAACGAGGATAGAATTCAAGTCAAAACACTTTTTTTTGCATTTTTTTCTTTTTCTCCTTTTTTTTTTTTTTACTGTACTTTAGGTTCTGGGGTACATGTGCAGATCATGCTGGATTGTTGCATCGGTACATACATGGCAATGTGCTTTGCTGCCTCCATTCCCCCGTCACCTATATCTGGCATTTCTCCCCATGTTACTCCTTCCCAAAACACTTTAAAGTCTTTATATTATTTGAGATGAAAAAGAAATCTTGGTTAACCTTAGGGTTTATTAAATCAAATGTGTTAAAATTTTAAGAGTACGTCACTAATGAAGAAAATTAAAATGTGTAACTTTATACTGGTAGAGCAACAAAGAGGAATTAAGAAAACCTGATCAATTCAATATACAACATTAAAGAAGGAAAAAGATGAAATAGCCAGGTAAATGGAAAGCCTAAAATAGAGTTAGATATAAATCCAAACTATGACTAATCACAATAAAAGTAAATGAACTTTATAAGAAATTTAAAAGGTAAGGATTTTCAGATTGGGTTTCAGAAAAGTCTACTGTCAGCCAGGCATGGTGGCTCACATATGTAATCCCAGCACTTTGGGAAACTGAGGCCAATGGACTGCTTGAGGCCAGGAGTTCAAGACCAGCCTGGGCAATAATAGCAGACATTGTCTCTACAAAGAATTTAAAAATTAGCCCAGTGTGATGGTTCACACCCATAGTCCCAGCTACATGGAATGCCGAGTGGGGAGGATTGCTTCAGCTCAGGAAGTCAAGGCTGCAGTAAGCCACGGTTGTGCCACAGCACTCCAGTCTGGGTGACAGAGCAAGACCCTGCGCCCCCACCAAAAAAAGGAATGAATGAATGAAAAGAAAAATCTACTATCTGCTGGTAATAAGAAGTTTGGTTTTTCTTAACCTCACAAATTCAGACCCTTACTCCAAAACACTTGTCATTTGTCACGAGTATTATTTTTTATTTTTTACTATTAAAAGTGCTTTTGCCATCTTCTAAAAGGCATGAGTATCCCTATTATACAGGGGAAAATCAAGGCTCAGATACATTACATCATGTTGTGTCATGTCATAATGTAATGTATGTGTCATGTGCATGATGTAATGCACATGTCATGTGCATAAAATGTACATATCACGTACATGACATCTCAGGATCCTCAGCTGGTGTGTGGTAGAGCTAGGATTTCAGCCCAAGTCTCCTGACTCTGAGTATAGTGCTCTTGAAAGCCCTACATCTGTGCTTTTATCTTTGCCTCTGTTCAAATGTCTCCATAGGGTCCCTTACAGCTGCAAACCATCCATTAGAGTCTGCTTCAGTGAGGCCACTGTGGCCATTTATCTGTTTAATCCCACACACCACTACCACATCATCTTAATTATTGTCTTTTGATATTTTCATATTAGGTAATGCTCATTTCTTTTTTTCAACTTTTTTTTTTTTTTTTTTTTTTTTA
>PVKP010016208.1:0-37500 GCA_004027715.1 Plecturocebus donacophilus | reverse complement strand
CTGGGCAACATGATCAAAACCCATCACTACAAAAAATACAAAAATTAGCTGAATGTAGTGGCAGGTGCCTCTAGTCAGCTACTAAGAAGGCTGAGGAGGGAGGATAGCAGGAGTCCAGAGGCTGAGGCTGCAGCAAGCCATGATCACACCACCGCACCTCAGCCCTGGTGACAAGGTGAGACTTTGTCTCCAGGAAAACAAAACCAAACCTGAGATCTAATTTCCTCCCCACAGCTCTCCATGGGGTCAGGCTGAGTCTGAGACTTGGGCTGAGATCCCACGCTTGCTCGGTCTCTCCCCTTTGTCTGCCCTGTTTTCCCCAGCCCCTTCCCGACATCTCCACTGGCACAGCACTTCTTAATCAATCACTCACCCGGGAATCACCAGGTCAGGGTTTGGTGTAAATGAGCCTGACCTAAGAAAACCTTTTTGAGGAGATGAGTCTGAAACTGAGACCTAAAGTGTGAGAAGTGGCCAGTTATGAGGTGAGCCACCGAGAAGCAGGCTGAGGAGTTGGATTCTGGAGAAGAATGTGAAGAATGGGGATCTGGACAAAGGAAAGGGCACGTGCAAAGGCCCTGTGGTAGAAAGGAGCTTGCTAAGTTTGAGGCTGAAAGTGCGTGTTTTGTTTTGGAAATGGTGAGGGCTTTTGAGTGGACGGAAGGCAGGTGAGGGTTGAAGTGTGAAGGGCTTCAATTGCAGCCCTAATGTGCTTAGATTTTACCTGCAGGTTGTTGGAAGCTGTGGGAAGATTCTGAGCCGAGGAGAAACAGGACACAGCAGTGGCAATGACGGTGTCCTGTTCCATGCACCCAGGGAGCTGCGTTCTAGAGTGAATCTCACAGAAAGGCAGCCCTGGAGCCTCCCTGGTCACTCTGCCATCCCTTGGGGCTCTGGGAAGCGCTCTGCTGCCCCGGGGGGAGCCACTGGGGTTTTCAGCAGGGGAGAGGCTTGGCCAGATCAGCGCTTTAGAAAGACCTGTAGGCGGAAACGCAGCCTACAGGTAGAGGACATCAAGATAGGGACAGCGAGATGATAGGGGCAGGATAGGGGTGGCAATCGTTTTGGCACAAAATCATATGGGCCTGATCTTGGTGGCCATGGGTGGAGAGGGTAGCAAATTGCTGAGCAATTCGGAGATAAAATGGAAAACTCAGGGGGCTGGGTAGTATAATGAAAAGAATTTTAATTACAAAAGTAATAATCGAAAATGAGGTAATTAAAAAATGATACAATTGACTCGAAGGCGAAGGCTTAGGAATAAGACATTCTTGGAATGGCAAGGAAGTCCACCTCTCTGAGAGGCAGTTTCAGCGTCTGTGAGCTGAAGGTGTGCCTACACCCATACAATTGTTGGGAGAAAAAAAATGGGGAACATGAAACTCATCACGTTCCCGCTCTCTCAGGTCTTCAAGCTGAAAGGGCTGAGCCAGGAAGGCGTGCTGTCATTTTCATCATTCTGCAAACCGAGTTGCTGGGGGCCCAGAAGCCTTGTGTTTGGAAGAAGCGTGCTTTCCAGGTAAGCAGAGAATGGGGAGCCAATCATAATCAGAGGCGTTAAGTGGTTTCTGAACGGCTGCAGCGTGATTAAATTACCCACTTAGCCAAAATACTTTCTATTGCCTTGATCAAATGCAATTGCAAGGAGATAAAGGGGCTTAATGTGTAAAGCATGGTTAGCCTGCAGGACTAATGAATTAACTGTTCCCTCCCCCGTAAGGCCTCCTGCCTGCTGGTACCCAGCTGGCTCGAAGGTCGCCTCTCCTGCCTGCCTATTCCCTGGGCCGAAAGCATTTGTGTCATGGAGATCATGGCACCAGGAGGATGGCCAGCATGGGCTCCTCGTTGCATGCAGCTCTGGCCTGGCATTTCCCCTCCTTAACATCTCCCCACAGTTGACAGTGGTCAGGCGATTCTCTCCGGAAAAAGGCAGCATGTTCGGGGGTGGGGAGAAGAATATCACATAAAGCTTAGGCTCCGGGGCCAGCTCCCACTTTAGTTAGTCCTAGTCCTTCCTAGCGTGGGGCCTCATGCAAGCATCTTAGTCACAAACAGAGCTCCAGGACCTGTGCACTTGTGCGCACTGAGAACCTCGCTGGGTACTTTCCCACGTTCTCTCTTTGCACTTGTTCAAGCTCCCCTCGGCTCTGGGAGAGTGGATGTCTCATTGACCTCTGTTACCAGCTCTGAGTCCAGAGCCTGGCACACAACAGGCTCTCAGGAAATGAGCTTGCAAAATGATGGGTACATGGGAAAACGATTAGGTGGAAAAAAATGAGTAAATAAAGAAATGCAAGATTCATAGAGTGGAAGGATGGGTGAAGTGATGAATGCATAGATGAACTGGCAGAGGAAGGGATGAGTGAGGGGAGAACAAAAGGGTGAGTAGATAATGGACAGAAGGATGAATGATGGAAAGATGGACGGCAGGAAGAACAAAAGGATAGATGAATGGATAAGTAGATGGATAGAAGGAAGGGTAGACAGATGCATAGGAGGATGCACGATGTTTGGATGGATGGATGGATAGGTGGATGGATGGATGGAAGAATGATGGGATGGATGGATGGGTGGAAAGATGGATACCTACAGATTCTGCTCCCCACACAGAAGTAGCGGTCTGAGAGGTCAGCCCACCTTCTTTTGTCTAAAGCCATCCAGCACATGCCTGGAAGTGACCCAGTTGTCCTGAACTTAAATCTCTCTCATGCCCACCTTACAATCATGGATTAGACTAGGTGATCTCTAAGGTGTTCATATCAGTTCCTGTCCAGCGAGACATTCATTCTCACTAGAGGGAGAATGATAATAGTTAACATTATATCCAGTTTTATAGTTTGAGAAAATATACACAAGCATCATTTCACGTGAGCCCCAAACAACCTCGTGAGAATTGCAGGACAGTGGTATTATTATCGTTCGCATTCCACAGACAGTGTTGCATGGTATTTAGAACATGTACACTGGAGTCAGGTGCCACTGCTGAGCTCCCTAAACCTCTCTGGGCTTCTGCTCCATCATCCAAACCATGGGTATAGCAATACTCGCATGTAGGGCTACGTGAGGATTCATAAGACCATTCTTTCACTCATCCACATAGGAGTCTACCAAATGCTGTGCACTGCTCTAGGCACTGAAGGTGCAGCAGGAGGAAAAACTCATAAGCCCAGCTCTCATGGAGCTAATAATCTAATAGAGGAGACAATGATGTATAAATAGGCGGGAAGCTCTAAAGAGTGACAGCTGGTGATGTGTTCTGGAGAACAAGGAAGCAGAGAGGGCCTTACCTGGAAGGTGCCATTCGAGACCAGACCTGAAGGAGGTGAAGGAATGAGCCAGTTGTGTATATGGGATATTGCATTCCAGGAAGAAGGCATGAGAAATGCAAGTTCTGTGCTACGGAAGCAGAGCTGGCATGTTTGAGGAGTGGCGTGACTGCAGTAGGGGAAGAAGGCTGGAGATGAAGTCAGAGGGGCAACAGTGGCATGGGAAGTAGATCCTGCAGGGCCTTGAGGGCCATTGCGAGGCCCTCAGATTCCACAGTGAGTGAGACAAGAAGCCATAAGACTGTTTTCCACAGAGAGGGGACATGATCTGAATTAAGTCTTTAAAGGACCACTCTGGTGGTTGGGTTGACAAGAGACCATAGGGCTGGAGGACAACAGCAGAATGAACTGTTAGCAGGCAGGAGCCGAGTGGCTTGAATCAGAGTGGTAGCCATGGAGGTGGAGAGAAGTGGGTGGATTCTGAGTACATTTTGAAGGTAGAGCCATGGGGATACTGAGGAGCTGGATGTGGGTGGGAGAGAAAGAAGTCAAGGATGGCTCCGTGGTCTCTGGCCTGAGTGCCTGGACGGATGGAATTGCTGATTCTTCAGATAGGGAGAGTTTCAAGAGGATCACATTTTGATGGGAAGGTAAGGCATTTGCCATGAAATAAATGGAATCGTTAAGGGAGTTATAACAGATAGAGGAGTCCTAGGTCTGAGGATGGGGAGATATGGAGGAGCCAGCTATGGAAAGGGAGAAGGAGCTACCACTGGGGTAGAAGGAAAGTCAAGAGAGTAAGGTTCCTGGAAGCCAGGAGAAGAATGTGTTTCCAAGAAAAGAGTGTGTGTCAAATGTTGCCAAGGTCAAGGAAGCCGATGACTGAGAGCAGCCGCTAGATTTAGCAATGTAGAGGGCATTCGCAACTTCCTTCAGTGCAGTTTTGGTGGAGTAGTGAAAGCTTGATTGGAGGGGGTACAAGAGAGCGTGGGAGAAGAGGAAACAGACTGGTGTGGTGGACAACTCTTGCAGGGGTCTTAGTTATAAAGAAAGAGAGGTGATGTCGAATCAAGGGAGTTTCTTGCTTTGTTTTTTTAGATGGAAGAAATTACATGCTTGTATATTAAAGGGAACAATGCAATCCATCCACCCATCCATGCATGCATCCATCCATCCATCCATGCATCCATCCACCCATCCATGCATCCATCCACCCATCCATGCATCATCCACCCATCCATGCATCCATCCACCCATCCATGCATCCATCCACCCATCCATGCATCCATCCATCCATCCATGCATCCATCCATCCATCCGTACATCCAACCATTCATCCGTTCATCCATCCATCCACCCCATCCATTCATTCAACCATTCATCTATCCATCCTACCAGCACTTCCTGGGCACCCCTATGAGCAGGCCCTGAGCTTGGAGGTGGGGTGAATAAGCCATCTGCCTCACAGAATTCACAAGCTGAGACTGAAACAAATACAAATCAATGTTAGCAATGGCAAAGTGTGATGAGTGCTGTGGTCAAGGGGTGCGCAAAGGATTATGGGAGCACAGAGGATAGAGTGTCTGGAGAAACTAAGAAGGCTTCACTATTGAGGTTGATCTTTGGGTCTTAAAGAAGAGTTTGTTTTGTAGACAGGAGAGGGGTGGCATTGCAGAGAGATAAATGCTTATGCAAAGGCAAAGATGCATGGAACTGGGGAGGGCTTAGCCTGGAACCAGGTTCAGAAGGTCTTCTATTCCTGCCTGCGGGCATAAGGAAGCCCATGGAAAACCTCAGGCAAGAGAGTGATCAGAGGGCACCCTGGAGGACGGGCTCAGGTGTGGAGCGGTGGGCATCGTCAGGCTCTAGGTTGTAGCTGAAGTCATGAGCATGAATGAGAACACCCAGAAGGAAGGTGTGGTGTGAGGCCAGGAGGGAGCCTGCCGGACACCAGCCTGGAAAGAGACGGTGAGGAGAGGAGCAGTCAAAAGGGGTGGACCCTCCACTGCCTCCAGCTCTGGCCCATGCCCTGCCTTCCCCTCCCTATCAGTGAACTGGCTCAACCTTCCCGCTTACAGAACGGCATGCAGAGTGCGTTGCTGTCTTCACTGAGTAAGATGTGCATGTTACTTAAAAACATTCTGCAAGGGTACACACGGCAAAACATAAACAGTGATTTTCACTGGGGAAGGGGGTTGCAAATTTCAGTAGTCTTTCTATCTTTCTCTACCACTTCATTTTTAAAATAAAGCAAGCTCGTATTACTTTTTCAGTCTGCCAGGAAAATTTCTAGAAGGCACCTGGCCCAGCCTCCGTCACTGCAGGACAGCCCTCTCCAGCACCCAGCTTCAGCCTGGACACTCCCAGGGACTGGAGAGAACTCCCTATTGGAAGCGTTCTGGTTGCCCTTTCAGGGGAAGTCTCAGCCTCCCTTCCTCCTCCTACTCCTCTGATCAACCCCAGCCTGGCCTTGGCTGCCTGTGATGGTTTCAACATATGACCTGAAAAGTCATATGTTGAAACCTAATCATCGGTGTGATGGTGTCAAGAGGTAGGGGCTTTGGGGGGTAATTAGGTCATGGGGGCAGAGGGATTAGTACCCTTATAAGAGAGGCCCCAGAGAGCTTCCTTGCCCCTTCCACCATGTGAGAACATGGATGGCCATCTGTGAGCCAAAAGCAGGCCCTCACAAGACACTGAATCTGCTGGCACCTTGATCTTGGACTTTCCAGCCCCCAGAACTATGAGAACTAGATGTGAGTTGTTTATGCCACGCAGTCTAAGGCATTCTGTTATATCAGCTCAAAAGGACTAAGGCACTGTCCATGCAGTCTCAGCTTCGACGGGGCCCTTGAGAGGCTGTTCCCCTGGCCCTCAGAGTTGGAATTCTCCATTTGAAAAAAAATGACATTATTGTTTTTTGCAGACTGAAAAAGTAACACATGCTTTCTTTATTTTAAAAATTAAATGGTAGAGAAAGACAGAAAGACAATTGAAATTTGCAGCCCCCTTCCCTAGTGAAAATCACCTGATGTCTTGCTGTGTGTACTCTTGCAGAATGTTTTTAAGTAACACGCACATCTTGTCAAAACAGCAATGCACTTCACATGCTGTTCTGTAACCTGCTTGTATCTTTCACTTAAATGATGAGAATGTTCCCATCAGTACACTCAGAGCTCTATTATTATTTTAGCAGCTGCAGAATATTCTGTTGTAAGAAAGGGCCTCCCTTTAATCACACCCCTCTGATAGACATTGTGGTTCAGCGCCCCCCACAAAAGCTTTTCCTATTATACATAGTGCTCTGTATACATCCTTGCTCATAAATCTTTGACCAATAAAATTGGACTGCTTAAACTTGTGGGTTAATGTGGCCCCCTGGCTTATGTCATAAAGGAAATTGATTTTTATTTTCAAAGTCAATGGTGAGTAAATGAACAATGGTTGCCAGGCAACCTGTGAACAGGGTTTGGGTAGAGACTAAAACAAACAGCAGCCTCCACCCGCCACCCCAGGAGCCTACAGCCTCTCAGGCCTCATGCTTCTAGGTCATGAACCTCCCATCACGACTTCACAGGATGGAGCCGTCCCAGCTCCTCCACCTCAAACTCCTGCACCCACCACCCAGAGAATTGGAAGTCGAGGACTCAGCAGTCCAAGGCAGCCCTTCTGAAGCAACTTCAGTGGCTCAGCAATGTTTGTTGAGAACGTCCTATGTGCCCAGCTGTGTCAGGGTGGGACTGTAGAGCTGCACGTCCAGGTCGGCACCGAATTCAGGCACTCTGGAAGGTTAGGCTTAGGAGTCTGGGGATGATATCCTGTATCACCTGTAGTGTAAATCAGAGGTTTTCAGTGTATTTACTGTTTCTCTTTCTGCCTCTGGTTACCCTGATGGGCAAGACCCACTCCCATCAGTAAGAAGACATCAAAAGGGCAGGTGTGGGGGTGAATGGGAAGATCAGGATCTCTGAAAGGGCAGGTGTTTGATAAAAGCCCCTTCCCTGTCCCAACACCCTGGGACTCCTGGCGCCCTGGAGGAGGGCCACGCCTTCAGCGCTCGCCTTAGATCAGGAGGAGCCATGGAAGGATTTTCAGGAGAGGAGGAGCAGAGGTATTTCTACAATTCAGCACCTTTCCCTCCACACAGTGGAACGATTGATGGGAAGTTGATTGGCAGGGGAGGTGCCCTGGTTTCCATCAGGAAAAGAAATCCTATGGCCTGTATGAGCTCCAGGCATTGTGTGGGAAAGAGCAGAGAGAGCCAAGACCTCCCAGGGGGAGTGGACAGCACCCAGTGAAAGGGGGGACACTGAGGAAGGGGACAAAGACGCTCCTGCAGCCCCAGGGGAAGGAAGCCCGTCACCAGAGCCGGGTTCCAACCCTGCCTCAGCTACTACACCCCTCCCTGCGCTTCCTCTCATGCGCATAAAGCTTAACAACCATAAGCACACAGAAGTCACCCTCAGTCTCAGGTGTGGGCTGGGACTTCACACGTTTTCACATTCAACACTGACACCACCTTTGCAAAGATAACAGTGAGAGAGTCCAGCATGACTGATGCCTTCTTGCTCCCAGCCTCACAGGCTGGCTGTCCTCACTCATTCCTGAACGTAGGCCAAGCAAACCAGGGGAGGAACTTAGTTTATAGTTTAAGAAAGGATGAAAATAGTCCCTCCTTAAAACTAACCCCCAAAACCACCTTTGTAAAACTAATGAAAGGCTACTAGATTAGAATTGTGGAAGGACCTGATTTCCGCTGAAATGTAGTCGTATTTAGATGATAGTCATTTCTCAGCATCACTGTTGTGGAACCTCTGATTGGTCTTTTGAGATGTTTTTCAGACTTTTGCATTATGGCAACATACTGACTCCACCTGAACTCATGATTCATGACTCAGCCGGTCTACCCAGAAGCTGACTCAGAGCATAGGGACCATTTTCCACACCCCCAGGATTTCATCTCCAACCAATCAGCATCCCCCATTCCCTGGCCCCTGCCCACCAAACCATTGTTTAAAAACCTTAGCCCCTGAGCTTTTGGGGAGATTTATTTAAGTAATACACTCCTGTATTCCACTTAGCTGGTTCTGCATTTATTAAACCCTTTCTCTACTGCCATACCACTGTCTCAGTAAATTAGCTCTATCTGTGCAGTGGGCAAGAAGAACCTGTTTGGTGGTTACAACACTAGTGACAGGCATTGTTAAATGAAACAATGGACTAAGCCGCTGCACTAGTCCCAAAAAGATCAGACAAAATAAAAATGGAGTCACTCATGCTAAATGTCACGTACTCAAACTGAAACTTTAAGGAAGCAGATAAATCCTAAGACAGACCTTTTTTTTCCTGAAAACAGAAAATTTCCATCTACCAGAGTCAGCCTAATAAGAAAGTTCCCTCTTCTTTGACCTTGATGAGAAGGTAACCTGAAGTAATCTGACATTACTGAATCAGCTTCTCTTCTACTATTCTGTTTCCTTATGCCCACCTTACAAAGCCCACTGCTCTACTTTGCCTAGTGAAAGCACTCATTATATTTTGTAGAGTACAGGCAGCCTTGATTCATGAATCATGAAAAAAAGACAATTAGATCTATAACGAAGTTTGCTGTAATTTAATCTTTTGACAGCACTATTGATATGGTTTGGATGTCTGTATCCTCCAAATCTCATATTGAAATGTGATCCCCAGTGTTGAAGGTGGAGTCAGGAGGAGGGGCATGGGTCATAGGAGCAGATCCCTCATGAATGGCTTGGTGCCCTCCCCCTACTAATGAGTAGTTCTTACTCTATTATTCATGCAAGAGTTGGTTGTTTAGAAGAGGCCTGGCATCTCTCTTGCTCTCTCTCTCACTATGTGACATGCTGGCTCCCCTCCCCTTCTGCCATGATTAGATGCTTCCTGAAGACCTCACCAGAGGCAGATGCTGGTATCATGTTTCTGGTGCCATGCTCATACAGTCTACAGATCCATGAGCCAAATAAACCTCTTTCCTTTAGAAATGTACCCAGCCTCAGGCATCCTTTATAGCAACACAAAATGGACAAACACAACTGTTATTGCCTCTATTTTACAGATGTGGAAACTGAGAATCAGGACATTTTGTTGTCTTAGCCAAGGAAAAATAGCAAGAATTGTGTTGGAAATTTGAGGCCATCTGGTCCAGTGTCTGTTCTCTTTCCTACACCACTTTTTAAAAAATATTTTAAATAATGGCCCTAGTTCCTATATATTTGCCATTGGGAGTAGCTGTGTTAGGAAGAGGAGCTCTGGCCCATGTTCTGCCACATATGACTTCAGGCCTGCCTCTCTGGCCCACAGCCTTTCACCCTGTCAGAGGAGGAAACCAGAGTTCACCAAAGTTACAGTAATACCCCTCAGAGAGCCAAAGAGAGCTGTTCTCAGGATCCTACTAGCTCTGCAGCTCTGGGGGAGAAGCTGAGGCAGCTGCCCACAGGGGTGGGAGAGACAGCCAGATGGGTCTGGCTCATGCAGACAAGGGTGAGTGAGCCTTTCTCTCCAGGATGACAGTGGTATTAGGAAGATGCCCAAGTCACCACTACCAGGTAGCCTAGAGTCCACATCCCCCAAGATGTCCCCAGTCATCCTCACCTCCTGGTAGTCATGCCCTGGTTCAGTCCTTACCCACACTGAATAGGGCTGACCTTTGTGACTAATAGAATGTTATGGAAATGATGGTAAATGACTTTTGAGGCCAGGTCATAAAAGACATTACTGTTTTCAGCTGGCATTCTTTTGGATTATTCTCTCTGGGGGAAGCCAGCCACCATGTCAAGAGGATACTCAAGCAGCCAGTGGAGACACCCATAAAGTAGGGAACTGAAGCCTCCTGCCAACAGCCAGCACAAATTAATTTTTGAAGACAGGGTCTCACTCTGTCTCCCAGACAGAGTGCAATGGTGCAGTGATGGCTCACTGCATCCTCAACCTCCCAAGCTCAAGGGATCCTCCCTCCTCAGCCTCCTAAGTAGCTGGGACCACAGGCATATGCCACCATGACCAGCTGAGGTTTTTAAAATTTTTTTATTTATAGATAACAGGGTCTCCCTGTGTTGCCCAGGCTGGAGCACCAATTTTTCATTCGTGTGAGTGAGCCACCCTGCAAGTGGATCCTCCAGCCCCACTTGAACCTTCAGATGACTGCACCCCTGGCCCACACCTTGACTGTGTTAACCTAAATAACATATATAGAGAGGTTCTCTAAAAGAAAAGACATTTGCTTGGAACTACAGCATTGCAATGGGAATATATGTGCCACGGTAAATTATGTGCCTATTCAGGGAGGTAAAGGAAGACAGGTTTTTAAAGGAAAAATGAGGAGGATTACATCATTGTCTTGAAATAATTATCCTTGGCTACAAAAACCAGTAACAAGGGTGAGGCCAGTTCAGGTGTGGACAGGCATTTGCTGGGCAGATGTCCTTGCAGATGTATTTTTTGTGTAAGGTTGTAATGGCCTCTGTACAAGGTCGTGGACTGTGTAGTCTTTTTCATGATCAGGCATACAAGTGTGAGAAGGCTCTATTCATTGCCTTTCCTGGCTCTATTTGTCAGGGTTTTCTTAGCATTAGTGACTCCATTTTGATTCTTACAACTTTCACAACTACAGCCACTTGACCGCTACCTCATGATTCCCGAGCCAGAACCACCCAGCGAAGCCTCTTCTGGAGCCCTAACCCTCAGAAACTGTGTGATCGTGAACACTGAGAGTTGTTTTAAGCCACTAGGTTTTGAGGTACAGTTGTCCCCCATTATCTGAAGTTTCACTTACTGTGGTTTTAGTTACTTTTGGTCAACTGCAGTCCAAAAATTTTAAATTGAAAATTTTATAAATAAATAAATATGTGTTTTAAATTATTTACCATTCTGAGTAGCATGATAAAACCTTGTCATTCCATCCTACCTGGGATGTGAATTTTGTCCAGCATATCCACCCATTGGTCACTTGATAGCTATCTTGGTTATCAGATTGAAAAACACAGGATATACGGGGTTTGGTACTAGCCTCAGTTTTAGACATTCACAGGGCAGGGGAGGGTCTTGGCACATATCCCTTATGAGCAAGGGGGCCCTGCTCTAATTAGTTACACAATAATAAATGACTAATCCTAACAGGATATACCCAGAGAAACCGGCATGGCTTGAGCACTATAAAGGTCTGGGTGATTCTGGAAAAAGAATAGATACATAGACAGACAGATAGATGATAGATAGTAGATCTCTTTCTGTTGTTCAGGCTGAAGTGCAGTGGTGCAATCATAGCTCACTGCAGCCTCGAACTCCTGGGCTCAAGTGATCTTCCCACCTCAGTGTTCTGAGTAGCTGGGTGTGTACCATTATGCTCAGCTGATTTTTAAATTTTATAGAGATGGGGTCTTGCTGTGTTGTCCAGGCTGGTCTTGAACTCCTGAGCTCAAGTGATACTCCCACCTAGACCTTCCAAAGTACTGGAATTGCAGGTGAGGACCACCATTCCTGGCTGGAAAAATCTTTAAAATAAAGTTTTCACATTAGGACTCAAGAGTGACAGCCAAGAGACATCAGCCTTGGGACATATGTTAGTGAGCATTCTTTGGTTTACACAGGATGGAAACTTACATGAGCTTAAACAAATTTTTTAAAATGTAAGGGAGGTCTTATCCTATAAGTAGATGATGTGACTTGAAGGAGGGGTAGAGTTGCCATCAGGCAAGGTGGGTTTTGGGTTTACCCAATTTCAGGCTCCCTGGCGTACAAGAACATGAGTGAGGGGTGTGGACCCAGGGTAAGGGCTGGGTCAGCAGGGCTCGAGCCTCCAGCAGACTCAGGACCGTGAATAGGAACGTGGGTGTCAGAAACACACCTCGGGGTCAGGAGGGCAGAAGGGCACAAGTCACACCTGTGACTACTCCATGGGTCCCTGAAACCCCAGGGCCCTTGAGCTTCTGTTCCTCCCCTCCATTCTCCCCAGCCCACCCTCCCCCTTTCTCATTAACACCTCTCCAGTGCAGCTCCTGCACGCTGGTCACCTCCCCGTCGCCTCTGGTCCCGGGCCCTGACCCTCACCACAGCCAATTCTGCTTCCATCTGCTCCAGGCCTGGCACTGCCCTCCGGGACTGCAGCCACGGGCAGCGCCGTCCACTTTACCACCTGAGCCTGAATCCAACCTTCACCCCTTCCCCCTCTCTACCCCAAGCCACCCCCTAACAAACCCCCAAATCTGCATTCCCACAACCTCCACCCTACTCCCAGCCGTTACCACTCACCCCTAGATGACAGAAACCACCCTCAGCTGGTCTCCCTGCTGCTTGTTTTACCTTCCCCTTTTCTATCCACCCCTGCAATGTTTACCCAAGTCATCTGCCTAAAACAGATGTTTCTGGGATACTAATCCCGCTCGCCACCCTGAGCTCCCAAGACTGCAGGCAGCTCCTTTATGCTGCAGGCTCTGACCCTGAACACGATCCTGCCTTAGGCTGCAGGCTCTGGCTTTGTGCAAGGAACCAGGATGTTGGGGGGGCTGGGGGAGGGCGGTGCAAATCACTGACTAAACAAAAAAGGTCTGAAGCAAATGGCAAAATGTGAACCTGGATTCTTTTCTGTATTTAGGAACAATATCATGCTTTTAAAATACGTTCTCTAAATGTATGGCACGGGGGCACAATCTTACGTAATAGGTGCTGGTGTTGTCCTCATTTTACAATGAGGAAGCTGAGGCACAGAGAGGTAAAGTTACTAGACCAGGGTCACACAGCTGATCTAACACAGAGACAAGATTTAGACTCCAGCAGTCTCGGTCCTCCGTGGACCCTGCAGGCATGCCCTGCAGTCAGGTGGGCGAGGCGGACACAGCATCAGTCAACCAGGAGGGATGCAGGCAGGCTGTGGGTGGGGAGTGGGGCTGCCACAGAGGGAGGAGGTTAGGGAGGAAATGCATGTTTGTGGAGACCTGATGTGTTCCAGGCACTGGACTGGACTCTTTACTTCACCTCATTTAATCTTTGCAACAACTTTAGAAGGTGTTATTGGCCACATTTTTACACATGTAGAAAGTGAAAGCTCAGGGAGCTCATGTGACTTGCCTAGTGTCACACAGCTGTGAAGGATGGAGGCAGGATCCGAGCCCCATGTCTGCCGGACTCTACAGCCTCTCAGCTCTGGCACGCTGAGTCCCTGCAGGCTCAGCTGGAGGGTCTCGGGCTCAGGACCAGGTCTCCAGGCCACTGGAGAGGGGCAAGTGAGGACTTAATTAGCCTGATCCATGGTGGACTTTCCCCTCCTTTGTGTTGGGGGATAGACTTCTAGTAATGCAACCTGAGATGACCCCGGCTTTGGGGTTTCATCTTCCCAATTGTAGAATCAATCCAATCCTGGCTCACGTCTAGGCCAAAGCAGGACAGCCCCGTGCCAGCCCCACTTCTGTATCACACTGAAAATTAACTTGTGATTGCAGCAAGTCCCGATTCATGCCCTGCCCCCGCCGGGCCAACATAAGGATTTCCACCACTCAACAGCTCGCAGCTCCTGGTGCTGGATGATGGGTGTGTGGCGGGGTGGGGGCCCTTTTCCCTTTGTGGGGATAGATTCCATCTGTTGCTCAGCTCAGTTCAGCAACTACCCACCTCCAGCCTCCCCACCTAATTAGTCACCCACTTTCTGTCAGCTCCGTTGCGATTCGCTGGAGCCACCACCCTGAGCAGCAGGAAGTCTGACTTGGACTCCGATTAGCTGAGGAAGTGGCTGACTCCAGGAGGCGGAGGGGGGCATGGGGCAGAGGAGGGAGGGAAGAACAGAGCTGTTGGGGGGTGCAGAGAAAATTCAGTGACCTCCCTGGAACTTCCATCCTTTGAAAGCCACAAGGACTAGTTCAGTCATTCAATAAATATTAAGTGAGAACCTACTGTACACAAACCCCTATTTTTGCCATATTAGTAATAAACAAGGCAGATGAGGTCCCCATCCTGTCCTCATGGGGCTGATGTTGTAGACAAATAAATAGAAAATATTCTGCTCTTTAGTGATATTTGCTGTGATGAAAAGTGATATCTAAGCCACCTTCCCTGTCAGAGCCTCATGGAGGTTTGAAGCCGCCTCTCCTGTCCCCATCTGATTTTTCTCCTGCGGTCAAAAGCCTCCTATCTTCCCACTCCTCATGTGGCATGGCCTTTATTATGGCGCATCGCCTGCTGAGCACAGCACTGCTCTGCCCTCCAATGTTTAGTATTCTTATTCTACAGAAAAGGAAACTGAGTCACATGGGAAGTGAAAGTTGGAGCTGGGGTTAGAGACCAGGCCCTGGTGCCACGTTCTTCATTCTGTTGGGAGCTGCTTTCCTGTCCCAGGAGGGCATAAGATCAGGAGGCCAAGGGGAAGCTGTGCCTCTGATTGACCCATGAAGAACCATGCAGGGAGCTGTGGCTCACAGACTGGACACACAGGCCACGTCCACAGAATATGTGTCCTCTTCCTGCTGTTCCCATCCAGAATGTGAGTGTTTATGGGGTAGCTGGGAGTCAGGGATGAGGGCCCCTGCAATTTCACATTTGGACAGAATTGTCTGGGATTAGAGGAATTCAAGTGCTCAGGAGTCTGGAGGTAAAATGTTCTCATCTTGGCATCACTGGTCGCCCAGCCCAGCCCTCATCCAACTCCTCTCAGTGCCTCCTCTTCCAGGCGGGAGTCCCCGGCACAAAGCGGACAAGAGAAGAGCTGCTGGCTAAGCAGGACACAGTGGGAACGGCCACACTGCCTCACTCGTAAACACAGGTGTATTCGTCTGTTTTCATGCTGTGATAAAGACATACTGGAGACTGGGCAATTTATAAGGAAAAAGAGGTTTCATGGACTCACAGTTCCAGGTGGCTGGGGAGGACTCGCCATCATGGTGGAAGGCGAAAGTCACGTCTTACATGGTGGCAGGTGAGACAGAATGAGAGCCAAGTGAAAGGGGTTTCCCCTTATGAAACCATCAGATCTCGTGAGACTTACTACCACGAGAACAGCACGGAAGCAACCACCCCCACGATTTAATTATCTCCAACCGGGTCCCTCCCGCAACATATGAGAATTGTGGGAGCTATAATTCAAGATGAGATTTGGGTGGGGATACAGCCAAACCTTACCAACAGGACAACAAACAGAGGCCTCTATCAGTGGCCAGGGCCACCTGGGTTGGGAGGAAATGCCCGGGTTCCAGGTGGGCTCCACTGTCAGCTCTTCTGGGGCTTTGTTTGTGGATCAGTTGGGATGAGCGAGGTGATTCTGCAGTAACAAGTAAGACCATCCTTATCTCAGGATCAAAACAGCAAGAGTTTATTTCTCACTCATTTTTAAAAAATGCATTGCCAGTGTGGGCAACTCCAGGGTCACTGTCCTCTATAAAGTGGCTGAACAATCCAGCTACTTCTGTCTCCTAGCACCTCCATCTCAATGCACTGCTTCAGGGCTGCCAGTGCAGGTGAAGGAGCAGGGAGCACGCACAGGGGCTTCTAACTGCATTCATCTGGAAGTGACACGCATCACTTCTGCACATATTTCATTGGCCAAAGAAAGTCATGTGGTCACCCTTAATTCAGGTGAGCAAGCTGGTATCATCAGAGGATGGCAATGTATGTCTATCAATTGTTGGTGAGTGACCAGGAATGGTGGCTCACACTTGTAATTCCATCACTTTGGGAGGCCAAGGCTAGAGGATTGTTTGAGGCCAGGAGTTTGAGTCCTGCCTGGGCAATATAGCAAGACCCCATGTCTACATAAAATTTAAAAATTAGCTGGGCATGGTGCCTCATGTCTGTAGTCCCAGCTACTTCAGTGGCTAAGGCAGGAGATCACTTGAGGCTGGGAGGTCAAGGCCACAGTGAACCATGACTGCATGATTGTACCACTGCACTCCAGCCAGGACAACAGACTCCAAAACAAAAGCAAAAAAGAAAAGAAAAAGGCGAGTTGCAGTGGCTCATGCCTGTAACCCCAGCACTTTGGGAGGCTAAGGCAGGTGGATCGCTTGAGACCAGGAGTTCAAGACCAGCCTGGGCAGCATAGCGAAACCCCATCTCACCAAAAAAAAGAAAATACAAAGATCAGCTGGACATGGTGGTACACACCTGTGTTCCCAGCTACTGAGGAGGCTGAGGCAGGAAGAGCACTTGAGCCTAGGAGGTTGAGGCAACAGTGAGCTGAAATCATCCCACTGCACTCCAGCCTGGGTGACAGACCAGGAAGGAGAGAAAGCTGTCTCAAAAAAGGAAAAAAAAATACAAATTATTGATGAGCACTAGAAATGCCAACCATAGTTCCCAAATCTACAAAATAGTCAAGATAATATCTACCATCATTTCTTTTCTTTTTGAGATATAGTCTCACTGGAGTGCAGTGGCATAATATCGGTTCACTGCAACCTCTGCCTCCCAGGTTCAAGTGATTCTCCTGCCTCAATCTTCCAAGTAGCTGGGA
This sequence comes from Plecturocebus donacophilus, assembly GCA_004027715.1. Classification (NCBI taxonomy): domain Eukaryota; kingdom Metazoa; phylum Chordata; class Mammalia; order Primates; family Pitheciidae; genus Plecturocebus; species Plecturocebus donacophilus. The sequence goes on along the minus strand of PVKP010016208.1, from coordinate 20,781 downwards.
TTACAGGTGTGTGCCACCATGCCTGGCTAATTTTTATATTTATAGTAGAGACTGGGTTTTACCATGTTGGCCAGGCTGGTCTCAAACTCCTGACTTAGGCGATCTGCCTGCTTCGGCCATCCAAAGTGCTGGGATTACAGGTGTGAGCCACCATGCCTGGCTTAATTTCTTCACTCATTCATTCATTTATGCATTCAACCCATGAACCTCGAGTATGTCAGATGCTGTAGGTTTGGAACTCAGGTCTCCTGACTCCTCGGCCAGAGCGTCACTTCACTCTCCTCCTCCTCCTCCTCATGCCTTCTGCAAGCCTGGCTCACATTTTGGTCTTAGCTTGGGCTCCTCCTAAAGCAGAGCCTGAGACAAGGACTCAGGTGCAGGGAGTTGACATGGAATCCATCCCAGGAAGCCAGAGTGAGGGCATAGGAGCGTGAGACTGGGAAGGAGACAGAGCCACTCAGCGTGCATTATTGAGCTGGCTACCGATGCGGGTAAGTGGGGCTTGATTCCACTGGGGACCCTGTGAGGAAATGTGTAAAATGTACTTCAGAATCGCCTTGAATGATGACGAGGCTGGGGTGTGTACCCACTGACCACTGTCCCCCAGTCCCCATGCTTTCCTGGGGAAAGATCTGAAGTAGAGAAGCTGAGAGACACAGTCAAGCTGTAAGTTGGGAAGCCACCAGCAAGCATGAGGACGGGCCACCAGGGACACAGCTGATGTCAGCGGCGGGGCTGAGGGGACGAGGCTCAGAGCAACAGCATCTACTACAGATGCCAAAGGAGAAGCAACCCTGTCATGAAGCCGTGCGGAAACCCGACCCAAACCCGGCACTGGCCAATCAAGGGCGGCGTGCGACTCAGGACAGCTGCCATGCTATTTTCTTCCAACCTCCTTTCCCGATTTGGAAGGAGGTAACTCCTCCGCATGAAAACAATAAGAGAAAACAACAGAACTTGGAGACCAATTGATTCAGGCGTGGGAACAGGATGGCAGGCAGCCACAGGTGCCCGAGAAGGAGGCTTCTTGCCAGCTCAGGCACAGTCTGTTCAGAAGTCGGGAAAATGTAAATGGGACATTCAAGGACACAAATATGTCTATTAGGACACCTTCTGTGATTGGCATGCTAGGAATCCCAGGAGATAGAGGACACCACCCCTGCCTCTCTGAGAACCTATTCCACAGGAAGAGGCAGAGTGCTGCGGGCAGAAGAGTCCCAGCGCTGGAAGCACAGATCTCAGGTTCAAGTCTCGATGCCACTCATCACACAGAATATTGTGTGTGAAGCTCACAGCTGAGAGGCGCAGTGACGATGCCCGTCATCTGACCTTTCCCAGCCAGCGCGAGCCTCCATGTCCCACGGTGCAGACGAGGTACCCGAGATCAGAGGGTGAGTCACCTGCTCCAGGTCTTGCCTCCCAAACCATCAGACCTCAGACTTGAGCTTCTCTGAGTCTCAGCTCAAAGGTCCTCTGATCTCATGTTTCTGGAATAAACCCAAAGTCAGCTTTCTGGGTGGAGACACCCGCAGGAAGACCTGTGCCCTCCCTCCCTGACTTCCTGAGCAGGGGAGGAGCAGGGCACACAGGAAGGGGAGGCGACCATGTGACTGGGCTGCATTTCTGGTGGGTGAAACCACTCCTAGGATGTCGCAAGGAGGCAGGGAATAAGAGCCAGGGCACAGGAGTCCCAGGCTGTGGACTCTAGTCCAAATTCCACTCATCCTCAGGCTGGTCTTAGTTTTCTCATCAAGATGATTGGTAGGGTGCTTCAGGGTCATAGATCTGACGGCCACAAGCTCTGAGAGGTCCATGAGGGCTGAAGGGGCAGCAAAGCCTCCCTGGGGAACTGGCCTTGGGGTGCAGCAGGGAGGGAGAAGGGAAGGCAACCCTGTCCCCAGGGCTCTAGTGACATTGTAACAAGTGAGTACAGACTCCCCAGATTTCAGCGCTGAAGACCCTCTGGTTTGTTCCCTAATTCCCAGGACCTCTGGATGAGAAGTGGGCTTCCATTGCACTCTGTCTGGCTCAGATAGGGATCTGAGACATTCTCGCTGGACTCAGGGCCTGACTTCCACTTGGTCATGTATGAGGGCTGGGGTGTGTTGAGGTGTGGGAAGAGGCCAGAGGGGAAGGGAAGTCACATGTTCTTTCTCAGAGACCTCCTCCTGTCCTGAGGCCATTGGGTGTGTTGGGTGGCTGGAAGTGCTCCCCAGCCCCCAACTCTGAGCATTTAGTTTAGGTAGGCCTTGTTGCAGAGCCAGCCTGTGGGCCTGGGCCAGTGGGCATGTGCTTATTTTCATGGCAGCCTCATATAAAAAGCGCAAGGATGTAAAAGCTTGATGCTAGGATCAGAGACCAGCAAGAGGAAGATGGGGCTTGGAACCCGGGAGGAAAGTCTTAACTCTCAGATCCGGCTGTATTTGGATCACCAGAAATCAGATGGTGACAGATACTGTTCCAATACTATTTTTGAGTGGGCAAAATCTTTAACCTTTTTCCACCTCAGTTTCCTCGTCCTGTGCAGGAGATAATAACAGTGCCTCCTCAAAGGGCTGTTGCATGGCGGATGAATAATACCTGTGCAGTGCTCAGAATAGTGCCTGGCACATAAGAAATTCTCAATCATTGGGCTGCACGCAGTGGCTCACGCCTGTAGTCCCAGCAGTTTGGGAGGCTGAGGTGGGCAGATCACTTGAGGTCAGGAGTTCCAGACCAACCTGGCCAACATGGTGAAACCCCATCTCTACTAAAAGTACAAAAATTAGCCAGGTGTGGTGGTGGGCACCTGTAGTCCCAGATGCTCAGGAGGCTGAGGCAGGAGAATCGCTTGAACCCGGGAGGTAGAGGTTGCAGTGAGCAGAGATCACGCCACTGCACTCTAGCCTGGGTGACAGAGCGAGACTTCATCTCAAAAAAAAAGAAAAGAAAGAAAGAAATTCTCAATCAATGTGAGTAATTTTTTGGTTATTGTTGTTATGATTATTACTATTAATTTTTTTATTCAAGTACAAGGCCTTGTAAGTGCTTGGTTAGTGTTGAATGGATGATTGAAATAAACGTAACTGAAAAAAAGGTTAGAAGTAGATGACATCAAAGATGGAAATCAACACTTGATTTGGTCTAATTAGTTATGATCTGATATCTATGGAAACTGCTAAATACTGAGACTCAAAATAGATAGCTTTTCTATGCACCGAATGAGCCAGGTATATCTGTGGTCTCTGAACTTTGTATCCCATAAAGTGGGTGGATTCTTCACCCACTTCGTTCATCTCTGTCCACCAGACAGTAAATTCTTTGAGAGCAGGGCCCGTGGCTAATGGGCATTCAGAAACCAAGTGTCCGGTTGTCGGTATGCAGCAGGTGCTCATTCATATCTGTTGAATGAGTGAAGGAAGGAATGAATGTTGTCTGATTGACTCAGGAAATGGTAGAACTGAGCCTTCAGGTAAAGTTCTTTAAGTGGTAAAGAGCCTGAGCTTTGGGGCCAATCAAATCTGGGAGGAAATACTGGTTCAGCCACTCCCTAGCTTCGTGAACTTAGGCAAGCTGTTTAGTTTCTTCAGGCCTCAGTTTTAACATCTATAAACTGGGCCTAATAATGTTTACTTGTTACAGATCAAATGGTCCAATGTGTATCAATGTCCATTTCCCCCTAGGAAGGAAGCCACACCATCTTCACTGTAGACGTATAGATTCATGCTTTCTTTTCAAGGCACCGGGTGTGCTCCCAGGAGCCTCCCAGAACCTATCAGCATGCCCTGAGCTGAGGAACGGGGTGTCCCTGCCACCTGAAGATATAATCTCCCCTTCAGTTTATGTAGGAGAACGTAAACTAGAACGACAAGCAAGGGGAGGGCAAGGCCTCTCTTGTTTCATGGGATTTGGAACCACCCAAGGTATAAATAGTAATGAAAGAGTTCTTTGTGAACTGTAGAGTGATCAGCACACAGGAGGGATCATAGGATGGCCTGAGTAACAAGGAGTTGTAGAGAGAACTTGGAGCCCTGCTAGGGAAAGCATCGCAACTAGTGGGGACAGGACTCAGAAACACAGACCTCAGAAAACTGGTGGGGAATTTCAGCCACTATCTTCAAGGCCTCTGTCTGCTTTCTGTGACCTTGGATGAGTGACTTACTCTTGTGAGGCTTCAGTGTTCTCGTTGAGGAAGTTGGGGGACAGTGAACACTTCACGGGGCTGCTGTGGGGATTGACGGAGGTACAGCCTGTGAAGTGCTCTGTCCAGCACTGCGCTAGCACTCAGCAAACGTGGCTGCCCCATTTCTCTCCATTCTCCCCCTCCCATCCACTCTCTAGAGTCAAGGCCTCATGCCTCGGCTCATCCCTTGTCTGGTTTGCAGAGTCTAAAGAGAACATAAACTAGGACAAGCAAGGGGGGGCAAGTGGGGTTGACCGAACCTTACATGGCAGGGTGGCATGGGGCAGGGACTGCTGTTATTCCCATTTCACAGGGGTGGTCACTGAGACCCCACGGGCACCAGGATGCATACCCAGGCCTGTCCACAGGCAAAGCCTGTGTTCATTCAGCTCTTCCAGGATCCCACACCAGCTCTGACTCCAAATGCTGTGCGGGGCCCTGGAGCTGGGGAGGAACACATGGGCGGGCAGAAAACAAGTGTTTCTGGGGCCCAGTGTGGCACCCCCACCTCCTACCACTCCGTCCCCTCTACCTCCAACTCTGACCCCTTGCCTAGGAGAACTCTTCTGGGCTGGGTGGCCTTGCCCGCCTCTCAAGGACCCTGGGAAAGGGGCAGGAATCCCCAGCTTGCCCTGAGTCCTTCTCTGCCGTAGGCAGCAGGTTGTTAGATAATTGCCTTTGTCCCTTATCTCATTCTCACTCTTTATTACTTCCCCGGGGGAGATACTGTAACCACAGCCTCTCTGCAAACGAAACCAGCCTGCTGGCTGCAAACACAGGCGAGGGACCATGACTGGGGGAGGAGTGTGAACTGAAGGGGAGATTATATCTTCAGGTGGCGGGACACTCTGTTCCTCAGCTCAGGGCATGCTGATAGGTGCTGGGAGGCTCCTGGGAGCACACCCAGTGCCTTGCAAAGAAAGTGCTGGATCCAGAGAAGAAAGCATGAATCTGGCCGTGGGCTCTGCCCACACTAGCACATAACCCGTCTGGGTTCCAGGTTCTGCATGGGTCAGGTGAGGACAGTGATGCTCTCCCATGATGACCAAACCAGCTTGAAACTGGAAGGCATCGACTGTTTCTCCTCTATTCTCATGGTGGCGTCTGTTTTAAAAACAGCTTTATTGGCATACATTTGCCCATGTTTAAAGTGTGCAATTTAGTAAATTTTAACATATGTATACACCTGTGAAGCCATCACCACAATCAAAACAGTGAACACACCCCTCACCTCCCAAAACTTCCTCTTGGGCCTTTGCAATCGCTCCCTCTCTCCACGTTCTTCCCTCTCCAACCCCAGGCAACCATGAACCTGCTTTCAGCCACTGCAGATTCATTTGCATGTCCTAGAATTTTATATAAATGGAATTATCCAGAATGTATTCTTTTTGCCTGGCTTCTATTTTGAGATGCATCCGTGTCGTTCTGTATATCAATAGTTCATTTATTTTTATTGCTAAGTAGTATCCCATTATATGGATATACCACAACTTGTTTATTCATTTATCTGTTGATAGATATTTGGGTTGTTTCCATTTTTGGGGTACTACAAATAAAGCTTCCATGAATATTCATGTACAAGTATCCAAGAGCTTTTGTTTCTCTTGAGTAAGTACCTAGGAGTGGAATGGCTGAGTCATTTCGGAGGTACATGTTTCATTTTTAAAGAAACTGACAAATTGTTTTCCAAAATGATTGTAGCATTTCCCATTTCCACCAGCAGTGTGAGAGAGTTCTGCCTGGCGTGGGAGCTCATGCCTGTAATCCCAGCATTTAGGGAGGTCCAGGTGGGAAGATCACTTGAGTCCAGGGTTTGAGACCAGGCTGCAAAATATAAGGAGACCCCATTTCTATAAAAACTTTAAAAATTAGCCAGGCATGGTGGCACATGCCTGTGGTCCCAGCTACTCAGGAGGCTGAGGCAGGAAGTTGAGCCCAGGAGGTGGAGGTCGCAGTGAGCCATGATCATGACACTGCACTCCAGCCTGGGCAACAGAGCAAGACCTTCTCTACAAGAAAAAAAAAAAAAAAAAAAGAGTTCACATCTTCACAGACATTTGATGCAATCAGTCTTTTAAATTGTAGGCATACTAAGAGGTATGTGGTAGCATCTTGTTTTAACATGCATTTCCCTAATAACTAATGATGTTAAACATCTTTTCATGTGCTTGTATGACAATTTTTTGTTTTGTTTTGTTTTGTTTTTAAGTTTTAACTCTGTAAGTAATACATACTTGCTTAGAAAATACCACTGGGGGTTAGGCATGGTGGCTTACTCCTGTGATCTCAGCACTTTGGGAGGCCGAGGCGGGCAGATCACCTGAGGTCAGGAGTTCGCAGCTTGGCCAACATAGTGAAATCCCGTTTCTACTAAAAATACAAAAAATTAGCAGGGCATGGTGGCGCATGCCTGTAATCCCAGCTACTCAGGAGGCTGAGGCATGAGAATCGCTTGAACCAGGGAGGTAGAGGTTGCAGTGAGCCGAGATCGCGCCATTGCACTCCAGCTTGGGCAGCAAGAGCAAAACTCTGTCTCAAAAAAAAAAAAAAGAAAAGAAAAGAAAATACCACTGGGGCTGGGCATGGTGGCTCATGCCTGTAACCCTGCACTTTGGGAGGCTGAGGCAGAAGGACTGCTTGAGCCCAGGAGTTCGAGACCAACCTGTGCAACACAGAGAGACTTCATCTCAAAAAATATATATATTAATTAATTAAAATAGAAAAGACCAGTAGGCATAAAGAAAAGAATTTTAACACCCGTAAACCCACCACAACAACTATTAAACAACTATTGCTAACATGATGTATGTCTTCAGACATTTTTCATGTATATATGTCCATAGGAAGTTGTACCATACATGTTTTCTCCATTTATATATCATGAATATTTTACCATGTTATCACATTTCTTTTTGTTTTGTTTTGATTTTTGAGATGGAATCTCACTCTGTCACCCAAGCTGGAGTACAGTGGTGTGATCCTGACTCACTGCAATCTCTGCCTCCTGGGTTCAAATGATTCTCCTGCCCAAGCCTCCCAAGTAGCTGGGATTACAGGCACCTGCCACCACGCCGGGCTAATTTTTCTGTATTTTTAGTAGAGACAGGATTTCACCATGTTAGCCAGGCTGGTCTCGAATTCCTGACTTCAGGAGATCTGCCCGCCTTGGCCTCCCAAAGTGCTGGGATTACAGGCGTGAGCCATTGTGTCTGGCCATGTTGCTACATTTCTAAAGCATCAGTCCAGATGGCTGTATAATAACTCCATTGCGTATGTAAATCAACTGATCCCCAGTAGATGGATATCTAGATGTTTTCCATTTGAGGGCTTTCATAAACAATGCCACAAGAAATGTTTATTATTTTGGGGACAGAATCTCTGTCACCCCAGCTGGAAGGCAGTGGCATGAACTCAGCTCACTGCAACCTCTGCCTCCTGGGTTCAAGTGATTCTCATGCCTCGGCCTCCCAAGTAGCTGAGACCACAGGTGCATGCCACTACACCCAGCTAATTTTTTTGTATTTTTAGTAGTGATGGGGTTTTGCCACGTTGCCCACACTGGTCTCAAACTCCTAAACTCAGGCAATCCACCCGGCCTCAGCCTTCCAAAATGTTAGGATTACAGGTGTGAGCCACCATGCCCTGCCTGAACACCTTTATGTACCCATATTTGCATCCTTGATGAATATCTTGGTTAGACGGCATGCACATTTTAAGACTTTTAAATTTATATTGCCAACATATTTTGTCACTTTTAAAATCTGAGTGTTTTAGCTTGGATTAGTGATATCAGCACATTAACCACCCCCTCTCTTACATCACATGAACAAGCCAAAACTTTTCATTCATTCATTCATTCAGTCAGTCAGTCAATCCACCTTCGATATCATCATTACCATCCTTTTCATCTTCCTCCTTTCCTCTTCCCCCAAGGCCCTGGCCAAGAGAGAGCCTGTCTTCCTCGGAAGCAATCTCACCAGCTGGCTCAGAGGCCTCTGAAGTCTCCCCCAGGCACTACAGAGCAAGCCCTCTGAGAAGAGGGACCCTGCCTGTGTTGTTTTTCCCCACATCTCCAACACCAAACACTGGGCCTGGCACATAGTGAGTGCTCAAATAGTTACATATAAATGAATGAAATAGCAAATGGTCATTGAACTGAACTGAGTATTCTTCTCCCAAGTTAGCAATGGGAGGGCTTCTGCCTATGAGACCCACTCTTATCACAGAAGGACATCCCAAACACTTGTTCCTCTGCACCCAGTTCCAACTGGCAGATGAGAAAACTGAGGCCCAAAAGGTTTAAGAACTGAGCTCAAGGTTACACAGTGAGCTCTACTCTGAGAAGCAACTGGGTCCCCAGGCCCACTTCCCGGACCAGGTTTTCTTTCTTAGGAGGTGAGGTTGGGCTTGGAGCTCCCTGGAGTGTTTTGTTTGTTTGTTCATTTTTTTTTTGAGACCGAGTCTTGCTCTGTTGCCCAGGCTTTTGTGCAGTGGTGCAATCTTGGCTCACTGCAACCTCCACCTCCTGGGTTCAAGCAAGTCTCCTGCCTCAGCCTCCCAGGTAGCTGAAACTATAGGTATGCACCATGACATCTGGCTAATTTTTGTATTTTTAGTAGAGATGAGGTTTCACCATGTTGGCCAGGATGATCTTGGACTCCTAACCTCAAGTAATCTGCCTACGGCATGAGCCACTATGTCCAGCCCCGCTAGAGTTTTCTGTATGCATCTTTTGTTCTTCCTTTCTGCTATCAGTGAGGCTATGAGGGACATAAGGTGACCTCCTGAGGACCTTTTCACCCAGCGGTTCTGGGACAAATGTACTTGAGGCTCAGCTCTCTGCTTTTGTAAAAATTATCTGGCCTCTCAGTATCATTGTTCTGTGCCCACTCTGGTATTTATTATTTATTAGCACTCAATGCCTCAGGAATAAGATCTTTCACTGGGATCTCAGGGTGAGGTAGCTGTGATGCCTGGGGATGTCCAGGCTTAAGCTAGGGCTGCATCTAACCACTGGCCCTGAACCACTTGTCCTGGAGCTGGGAGCCAAGAGGGCTGATGGGGAAGGGAGTCTATGCATTCTTCTGAGCCCCTTCATCAGGGATATGACAGCAGCTGGAGGCTTCTGAGATCCTCCATGCTGGGAAGGCTCCCTGGTTCTGAGGCCAATTCAGTAGCCTTTGCTGTCCTCAAAACCTCCTGTTCAGGCACAGACCTACTCCAGAATGTGTAGACACCAACCTATTGCTTACATTTGGGACCAAGTGCTTTTTACCATGTGACTTCCACCAGGAAAGCTGGGATATGGGTAGGGTCACTGCTACATGAGAGATGAGGAGACATCCAAAAGTCCTTCTGTGATGGGAGTGGGTCTAACAGGCTGAAGACTTCCCCTTATTACTAGCAATTGAAGTAAGGCCATCCAGGAGAAACTGCCTTTGAGCTTGATGCAGGGAATGACCTAGATTTTCTTGTTTATTTTAAAGAGCTTGCGAGGAATGGCTTGTAGAGATGTGGGAGATAGGGCCATTGAATCAGGAGCCACCATTTCAGCAAGAAAAAGATCTCTGAGATAATCAATCAAGTCCAAATCTTCTGCACAATCACTCCCACCATTCTACTTTTTTGGGGGGGCGGGGGGGATGGAGTCTTGAGTCTTGCTCTGTTGCCCCAGCTGGAGTGCAGTGGTGAGGTCACAACTCACTGCAGCCTCCACTTCCTGGGATTAATTGATCATCCCGCTTCAGCCTTCTGTGTAGCTGGGGCAACAAGCATGTGCCATCATGCCTAGATATTTTCTTCTATTTTTTGTAGAGCTAGGAATCTCACTATGTTTCCCAGGCTGGTCTTGAACTCCTGGGATCAAGGGATCCTCCGCATTGGCCTCCCAAAGTTCTGGGATTACAGCCATGAGTCACTGTGCCTAGTCACTGCCATAATTTCAAAAAGAGAAAATTGAGGCCCATTTAGGTGAATTGGCCTGTCCAAGTTCATCCAGTCAGTAAGATTGGAGCTAATACGATATCTATGAAATGATGTAAAAAGGTGGGAATGTACTCCTTCATGGAGCAAATTGGGTCTTAAAATCATAAAAATATCACGAGGGACATGATGGAGGAGACACGTGACTCCTCCACCACCAGTTTCTCAGAGGTGAAAAATGTCCAACTATTGGAAATATGATAAAGCTCCATGAACTTTTGAGAAACAAAGCCATGATTCTAATTAATCTGTAATTATCTGAAATTTTGAAAAGTTTAAACAGCTCAAAAAAAAAAGTAAGATGTTAAAACTATAACCCCTGGGGGTTGTTAGGTAAGAGTCCCCAGCCAGTGCCCAGGTTTCCTCCGCAGACGTGGTGGTTCAGGACCACGGACAGCAGCCTGTGAACCTTGAGCACTGCGTTCCACCCACACTGGAGCAAACCCACAGAGCATCGCTTGACCTACTCATCTTTACATGAAGAACCAGCATGAGTACTATTCTCAGGGTGACACACAGACAGGGGATCCAAAAAGGACCCCCCGTCATCCCCATCAAACACCTCCCAACCAGTCTCCTACCTTGTGAAATATCCCATTGTCCTCATATTTGGGTTAAGCTATTTTTCACCTTCATGAAAAAAAAAATAGGTCATATTCCTATGTATGTATGGTCCAGGATGGCTTGAAGCAATGTCCTTCCCTAAAAAGACTTGAAATCTAGTTGGGCAGATAAAAGATCTGCCTAAGGGCCAGGCACGGTGGCTCATGCCTATAATCCCAACACTTTGGGATGCCAAGACAGGCAGATCACTTGAGCTTAGGAATTTGTGACCAGTGTGGGCAACATGATGAAACCCTATCTCTACAAAAAAACACAAAAATAAACCCAGTGTGGTGGTGCATACCCTAGCTCCAGCTACTCTGGAGGCTGAGGTGGAGGATTGCTTGAGCCCAGAAGGCAGAGGTTGCAGTGAGCCAAGATCATGCCACTGCACTGCAGCCTGGGTGACAGAGCCAGACTCTGTCTCAAAAAAGAAAACAAAAAGATTTGCATACAAAGTAATCGACACAAAGAGCAGTACAGTATTTGGCAAGAGCCAAGTAGTGGTGCCGATGATGGTAAGTGCTAAAAGACCTCAGTAGACAGTGATCTCCTGAGGTGGAAGGCATGGACTGGAATTGAACTGAGCCTTAATGTTTGGGGAAGATGAATGAGCAAGAGGAGAAGGCATTCCTGGCCGGGGCATACGTGGAAAGGGATGGAAGCAGAAACATGCATGTCATACACATATGTCACAGGGGTAGGGGGATTCCCTCAGACTGGTGCAGCTGGGGCTGCGTTGCTGATGAGGGGATGAGAATGGGATAACATGAGAGAAAGCCAAAGAAATATAAGAGGATCATTCTGAGGGTGTAAATCCCTAGTTTTTCTGGAAGATAAAAGTGGCTTGGTGCCGTTGCCCCACCTGCATGGATCCCCCCCATATAGCAGAGAAAATGACTGAGAATGCCTGACATGTGGCAACTCCTGTTGGGAGTGAGTTGGGGGAGGTGGGGGGTGCTAAGCTTTGATCACAGGATGAAATCCTCATCAGGGAATTCAGACACAGAAGGAAGATAAGTCTTCTTGGGCAAGTGGGTGTAGATGAAGACACCAGGTCAGTGCCTGGACTTAAGTGGGTCCAGGTAAGGAGAAAGGTCCAGGATTAAGGCCCACCTGGTCCTGGCTTCTCTGCCGGCCCTTTGCAGGGTTGGGAGGCATGAGGAGAAATGGGTAACCAGACTGTTCAGTCTCTGAGCTGTGGGGCTGAGGGCAGGGTGAGAAACAGCCTGTCCTTTAGGGGAGAAGCTGCTTGGCTAACTGGTCCTGAAACATCATTTGGCAAAAGACAAGGGGCCTCAGTTCTGCCTTGAAGGCCCCACCATTAGGGAATGCACTGTGCATCCTCTCTCCAGGACAGAGCTCCCCAAAGACCTCTCTGTCTGTGCTCCTGACTCCCAAATGGGCTGGCTCCAGAAGGGTAGAGTCTGAGGGCTGGGGCATGAGCTCACCCCCCACTCCTCAGTGGAGAACAGGAACAGTACCCTGAGTTCATCAGGGGCCCCCATATCCTTTCCGGTCTCTCCTTCACTGGGCACTAGACACAGCTGTGGGAAGCTCAAGCATCCTGAACATCAGAGATCCTCAGCCACCTGGAAAACGACATCTCAAAGCTACAAGAACAGGCAGGTGCTGCCACTGAGTTCACATTCATCTGAGCCAAGCCCTATGTGACACACCTGATGCACAATAATGCCACTAATGCCTCTAGGAGGTGGGTATTGATGTCAACAGTCCCATTTTCCAGGTGAGAAAACAGACTCTCCCAGAAGCTGAGCTGCCGAGTGCCGCTCATGCTGAGGCTTACAGGGCATGGCTCACTAAGTCAGCTGCAAATGGAGCCAGGCAAACCCAGGGCTGCAGCAGAGGACAGACCCTGGGGGAGAGAGGGAAAGGAAGAGCTGTGACAGACACCTGGTGACATGGGAGAGGGGACAGTCACAGGTGCCGAGCACATTCAAGGGCCAGGAACTGTGCTAGGACTTCCCCTCCTGTTGCCAGCATCACTGAGCCAGCCCCGATAGAGTAGCCACTGATGAATGCCGGTGAGACTGAACCCTCTTAGCGAAATTCATATAAATCACACAAGGGATTATGTGGGTCATTTTGTAAAAAAGGAAGCAAAGGCTCAGAAAAGTGATGCAATGTTTGCAAGGCCACACAATGAGCATAGGAAGGGTTTAACCCAGGTCTCTCTGGCTCCAAAATGCAGCTCTTCCCACCATTCTCAGCTGCTTCTGCCAGCCAGGGGAGACCTCTAGGGACCAAAACCACCTTGAAGTCACTGGAAGGCTCCTCCCTAGGAAGCCCTATAGGTCAACCATTTCAGAGCCCACAGAGTTGAGAAGTTGAGCCTGAGCAGGGGGTAATCTCTCGTTCAGAGACTTAGCTTCTGGGCCCATCTTAGAAGCACGTCTGCTTTGACCTCCCTCTCCATCACAATGACTTATCTAAGCGGCCATGCCAGTGCCTCCCACTATCTTCCACCCTGGACCTAACCTGCGGCTTCCTATGTTCTAGTTTGCCTGGTGTGACTTTGAAGGTTGCACATCGCTAAGCAATTCCCCCATAGCGCCTTCTTTATGGAGCCTCTGCAGTCCTACCTCTTGGGTGATCTCCCCTGGGAAGCAGAAGCTCTGACCCAGCAGTGTCACCCCAGAAGACATCATGTTCAAGAGGCAGATGCCACTGGACCCCAAGGAATATGGCCCTAGGAAGGAGGAGAGGAGGTGGGGCACAGGGCAGATGTCTCTCGCCTCTGTGTGGGCCAGGCCTGCTCCTTCTTCCCAGCCTTCTGTGCCTCCTCATGTCCCAACCAGCCTCCGTGTCCAGGGCTCCGTGTGCCTGGCACCCTCCCCCCGCCCTTCCTGACACCCTTCTGGGCTGAAGCACACCAGAGCCCTCCTACACCCACTGAGGAGGCCTGCAAACTGTTTTATTAAATTAAAGTAAACATCTGCTAAAGAAGAAAAGCAAAACCTTAATTGGAGGCCCCTGGGGATGTTTGCAGAGACAGATGGGAGAGGATATAATGAAATCACCTTGCTCGGGCCTCTGTGCAGACCTCGCAGATAAGGCAGCATTGCCAGGCAACAGGGATTTTCCACCTGGAAGCCTGATAAGGGGCTTGGGGAAGCTGTGTGGTTGGAAAATATGATTTTGTAAATGGGACGAGGGCATGTTGACTCTGCTGTTCCACGGCCATGGCCCCACCATCAGATAAGCAGCTGCCACTTTCCCTGGGGCACAGGCAGGACCTCCTGGCAGGAACCACTCACATGGAGAAGTCCTGAGCCTTAGCCAGGGGAGCAGTCCCTCACCCTCTGGGATCTGGTGCTCACCAAAGGGGACACTTCTGGCTACCAGGGGCCGGTGATGGCAATGGCTTTCTCTTTTTCTTTCCTTGACTCTGGTTCAGACCTTCTGGGATGGAGCTGTGTGCTGGGCTGCTGGGAGCTTGCTAGATTGGAGGATTCATCCATAGGATGGGTCGTTGGCCTCAATGCCCCACACCCTCTCCACCCATCTTCTCCCAGTGACTCCCACCCCTCTCAAAGTAAAAACCAAAGACCCTGCCAAGGCCCATGAAGTCCTGCATGATGTGAGCCCACACCACCCATCTCCTACCACCCTGGCCTCACTCTGTCCCAGCCACCTTGACCTTTCTCAGACCTGCCAGGCATGCCCCTGCCCCGGGGCTCCGCACTGGCTGTTCATTCTGCCCAGAAAGTTCTTCCTCCATACACCTACATGGTTCGCTCCCTGGACCGCTTCAAGTCCTCACTCAAGTTACTTTCCCACTATTTCTCATGAGGAAGAAGATGATAGCAATTGCTTACAAGTTACTGCCTTAATGAGGCCCACCCACGCCACTTATTTAGTGAGGCCTACGCCCTCCACCCTGGTGTTTTACAGCCATCGCCACCATCTACCCCATCCTAGACTGCACCAATTTATTATGGTTTGATGTTGATGTCTGCCTCAGCCTAGGGCATGAGCTCCAACAAGGCAGGGGCCTTGCCTCTTCTCCTTAATAGCATATTTCAAGAATCCAGAACAGAGATAGGAGCACAGCAGGTGCTCAAGACATGTTGGTTGAATGTCTCCCCTTCCCAGACCCCAAACAGTTCCCCTTTTGTCAGATGAAATTAGCATCTACCTAAAAGCAATAAACTTCCACATTTATCTAAAAGCAATAAACATCCACATGACCGTGTTGGGGACCTACAGTTTTGGTAGAACTGGTGGAAAAGAGGCTGGGTCCAGGGAGACCCAAGTATGGCAGGGCCTGGACTGCTCGACTCCAAGGCACCTGAGCAGCCCTGGGAAAAGGCACCCGGTCCCTGTGGAAGGCACCTGGGGGAAGCCCATCCCCCACAGCAGCATCACATGGGACATTCAGGGGAAAGCAACCTTTTCCAGGAAGGAAGACCCAAGCCTGGGCCCCAGGGGAGCTTCGCTCTCAACCCAGCCTTCTATCGATTTGCTGTGTGACTTGGGACAAGACACTGTCTGTCTCTGAGACTCAGTTCCCCCTTTTGTCAGATGAAATTAGCATCTACCTAAAAGCAATAACCTTTCACATTTATCTAAAAGCAATAAACATCTACATGACTGTGTTGGGGATCTACAGCCTGAAGTCAGGTTAAATCTTCCCTCTGCTATGTGCTAGCTGTGTGCTATTAGACAGTTTAGGCAACCTCTCTGACCCTCTACTTCCTAACCTATAGGTGAGGATAATGATAGTGACCGCATCATGAGTATGTGAGCCTTTCACCTGTATGAACTGATTTACTCTTCACACACTTGTAAGCAATTGCTGTGATCCTCCTCCTCATGGGAAATCATGGAAAACTGGCTGGCAAGGGCCGCTCAGTGAGTCGATGGCAGCCCCAGGATAGGTGGTGTGTCAGGCTGACCCTAGAACCTGGGGCTCTGCCCACCCCTTCATTCTGTCCTGCACCTTGGCTCATGGAAGGCTCTGTTTCTTTTCCCAACCTAGCGCATTCTGACCTCGGCCCACCCTCACCATTTGGGCCACAACCTTGGTCGGAGGCATTGCCCTGACCTAGAGCTAACAAGACACCTCCTGGGTAAGACAGGTGTTTAAAAAGCCACCCTCCACACTAACACCAAAGAATAACCGAGCCCCACGGTCAGGGACAGAGGAGAAACCTGCCAGGGCCTAGAAGGGATGAGGCTGGAAGGGCACTGAGTTCCATGCGGCCACAGGACGAAGGATCATTGGAGGAATGGGAACACAGTCAGACCACCCACCCCTCAGACACAGAGCCTGCGCTGGTCAGCGTCTTAGCTTGGGTTCCCTGAGGCAAGGATTGGAGTGCACGTGGCTGACAAGGAATCCCTGGTAGAAGAGTGGGGAAGGAAAACGGGGCTGGAGGGTGAAGGGGTGGGGAAGGGAAAGGAAGCCAATGAAGTGTGTGCTGCCAAGAAAGTGTGCACTGTCAATAAAATGTGTGTGCTGTCAATAAAGTGTGCACTATCAAGCCAGACATCACTGCCGGGAAATGGTACCAAAAAGTCCTCCTCAGAATTATCCCACTCAGGGGTATTTATAAGTAAAAGCCTGAGATCACTGGCTGAGGGCTGCTCCTGGGGGTAAATCCCTGAACTTGCCGCTTTCTGCTGCCTTCTGGGTTTCTGTAAAGAGCCTGTAGGCACAGAAGGGTGGATCCCAGCAGTGGGAGGTGGTCAGAACCCTCAAAACACCAAGACACACGAGCAGGGCTCTGACTGCACTGTTACAGTTACACTCAGGCCTGGCTTGCTGGGGGCAGCAAGGGGTCCTGGCCAGCTCTGAGCCTACATCTCCCCATGGGGGACAGAGAGGGCTACCTTTGGGGCCTCTCACAGAATCAGCATTCTGGGGAGCTGCACATCTGTGAGGATCATCTCTAGATCCCAGTAGACCAAACCCTGGCAGGGTATCTGGAGCCCCTCCCCTCCTGTTCACCAGGTCCAGTGCCTGTGGTGCTCCCAGATATGCTGGCTGAGCCCCTTCTGTCCTCCAGGGAGGCCAGGACACCAGCTTTGCCCCTCCTCTCCATCCTCCAGGCTAGAACCAGCCACCTTCCTGCAGTCAACATCCCCACAAGATAGTGAGAGTGATTTTTTATTGTGGTAAAATATCCCTAACATAACATTTACCATCTTAATTTTTAGGGGCACAATTCAGTGGCATGAAGTCCAGTTATGTTGCTGTGTGGCCATCACCACTATCCATCTCCAGAACTTTTTTTATCGTCCCAAACTCTGTACCCATGAAACACGAACTCCCTGTTTCCCTGGCCCCTCAGTCCCTGGCAACCAGCATTCTATTTTCTGTTTTTTGTTTTTGGTTTTTTTTTGAGACAGAGTTTCACTCTTGTTGCCCAGGCTGGAATGCAGTGGCACAATCTTGGCTCACTGCAACCTCCACCTCTTGGGTTCAAGCAACTCTCCTGCCTCAGCCTCCTAAGTAGCTGGGATTACAGGCAAGCACCACCATGCCCAGATAATTTTGTATTTTTAGGGAGATGGGGTTTCACCATGTTGGCCAGGTTGCTCTCGAACTCCTGACTTCAGGTGATCCGCCCACCTCAGCCTCCCAAAGTGTTGGGATTACAGGCATGAGCCACTGTGCCTGGCCTCCCATCTTTATAAATTTGACTACAGAGTAATTTTTATTTTCTTTCTTTATTTATTTATATTATACTTTAAGTTCTGGGGTACATGTGCAGAACATGCAGGTTTGTTACATAGCTATACCTGTGCCATGGTGGTTTGCTACATCCATCCCCCCATCATCTACATTAGGTATTTCTCCTAATGCTATCCCTCCCCTAGCCCCCACCCCCTGCTATCCCTCCCCTAGCCTCCCACCCCTCGACAGGCCTCGTTATGTGATGTTCCCCTCCTGGTGTCCATGTGTTCTCATTGTTCAACACCCGCTTATGAGTGAGAACATGCAGTGTTTGGTTTTCTGTTTTTGTGTCAGTTTGCTGAAATGATGGTTTCCAGCTTTATTCGTGTCCCTGCAAAGGACATGAACTCATCCTTTTTTATGGCTGCATAGTATTCCATGGTGTGTGCCACATTTTCTTTTTCCAGACTATCATTGATGGGCATTTGGGTTGGGAGAGTGATTTTTTAAAAAGTATCTCAATGTCTAAATCTGCCTTCTCTCCTCTCCCCTGCCCACCTCAGGCTGGCTCTTAAACTGGAGTCAGGGTGTAGTATTTTGCCTGCTAGTCTCATATCTCCGTCATTCATCTCTGAAATAGAAATCCTACAGAGGTTTGTTTATAAGATTGTTCTTTATGCAGCAAAAACAAAATGAAAACACTAGAAAACCGATCTGTAAATTAGTTCAACAAATTGTGGTACACAATATAACCAATTGTGGTGGACCAGCATACTCATGACATGAGTAAATGTTTTTGTGATGCTGGAGGGGAAGCACATTTCCACCAGGGTGAGTTTACTATGACCCCATGTCATAAGGGCCTGGGGCACTTATTTTTCCAGTGCTCAGTTGAGTCTTTGCTGGGAACTTCCCTCTACTGAATGGAGCTGCCTCAACAATGATTTCCAATCAGCCAGTGCTTATCTCTGGGCGGTGTGAGTACAGGTCTTTTTTTTTTTTTTTTTTTTTTTTTTTGTATTTTTCAAGTGTTTGAGATGAAATAGATGCTATTCTTCTGCTGTATTCTTTTCACTCTACCTCCTTGCCCTCCTTGAATGTGCCAGACATTCCTTCCTCTGGGCATTTGCCTCTGCCTGGAGTCCTCTTCCCCTTGGCACATGCTGGTCCACTCCTTCCTTAACCCTAAATCTCACCTCCCTGGTGAGGCCTCCTCAGATCTACCCTATTTAAGTATAACCCCACCCTCTCTCAGCACACCCTTCCCCTTCCCCCTCCCTGACAAATTGTGGATGTTACTTCTTATTCACTGTCTGTCTTCACCATCTAGAATGTAGAGCTTCTGTCTGTTCTGTTTAATGCTGTACCCTCAGCTGAGGACCGTTCTAAGATATTCTAAGCAAATAGTAGGTGCTTAACAAATGGTTGTTGAATTAATATGTAAATACATGAATGTGGCCATTTCAGTCTCCCTTGAGCTCCTACCAGGTTCTCACTTAGGGATGGGCATGAGGCACAGGTGTGGGACAGGAAGTATTAATAGAAAACAGCAGCAGCAGGTGGAGGTAGGTGTGCAGGAAGGAGGGGCTCTGGGAGATGCCAGCCAATGACAAATTGTTACCCAGATCCCAGGTTCCCTATGACACTGGAGTCAGGTGGCAAAGAGCTTTCGATATGGCCCTCAGGGTGAGAGTAGCAATGTGGCTGGAGCATCAAGGGCACCAGAAATAAGGGAAGCCAACTAGAAAGTGACCTTTTACACAAAACATCCAGGTTTCGAGAATGCTCAGGAATTGGTGAGAGCTGTTCTAAAATTCAGATGGGCGGCCAGTGGCAAGAATGTGATGCTAAGGGGTTGCACTAGGCTAATGAGTAGGTGTTGCAAGGACTCCTATTTTGGTGGATGTAGTAAGAACTGGCCCCCACTTCTCCCTCACTGCCCAACAAGAGGTGTCCAAGAGTGTCTGAAGCTTCCTGGTGAAAGTGAGCCCCTGGTTCCTGGGTGCATGCAGAGCCCAGGATTCACTCACCCAGGCTTGAACGTTCAATGGATACATTCAACAGCTACCTGTCAAGTGTGTTTCCTCTGTGCCAGATTGTGTGATGCTCAGTACTGTGAAAGTAATGATGACTAAACATTATTCAAACAAATACACATGCAACCGCAAAGTGTGAAGGCACAAAACTGGCTGGCCATAGAGAAGCCTCACTCACACAGGGGATTGGAGTCCCGTTTAGGGCCTCCTAGATATTGGAGGGAGCCATGAGTGATGGGCATGCCTCCAGCCTGTGAGACCAGGGGGAGCACACCCTGGGCAGGGGGCACTTCAGGAGAATAGCTCGGGGTGCTAGGGCTGCCAGGGACCTCAGTACACGTGGAGGAAGGCAAGGCCCAGAGACCGGAGTGACTTGCCCAGGGACACACAGCAAATCGGTGGAACCATTGAGGGGTGGAGGATCAGCCACAACCCCCTGCCTCCCATGCCACCTCTTGGAAACCAGATACCCTCTTCGCTGCCAGACCCACCAGCTCCAAGCAGAGGCCAGAAGTAGCGAGGGACGAGGCTGGAGGTGGGGCGACTGGGGGCTGGACCCCCCGGGGGGTGGGGAAAGGGGCAGGGGGCGGCACCTCTGACGTCATTTCCGGGGTCGGGATATATCAGGAGGGCGCGCGGGCGCTGCTGCTGCCGCTGCTGCTGCCGCTGCTGCCTCTCCTGCCACTGCAGTGCCCGAGCCCCGTTCTGTGGAGCTTGCGGGAGGATCGATCGACAGACGGACGCACGCCGAGGCATTGCGCCCCCAGCCCCGCACCGGTGCCGCAGCAGCCCGACCCCGGCTGCCGGTCCAGCCGCCCCTCGCCCGTGCCTCGGTGCCCGGCCTCACACCGCCAGCTGCTCGGCGCCCGGGTCCGCCATGCGCTCCGCCGCTGTCCTGGCGCTTCTGCTCTGCGCCGGGCAAGGTGAGCGAGTGCAGGGGGCTCACGGGAGAGGGTCTCCGGGCACCCCTGCCTTCCTTGAGGTCGGGGCACCGCGCAGTGCCTCGTGCCCCTCCACACCTCCCTTCGGGTGCGGCGAGTTTTCAGCACCGCGGACAGCGCCACCGCCTCCCGCCTGACCCTGCAGCGTGGTCTCCGCCTGGGATCCACAGGACACTTGGGCCTGACTCCCAACCCCGCGGGGCAGGGCCCCCTTATGCCCATCCCTTGCCTGGGCTTGGCGCCTCGGCTGCATCAGGGCCAGTGCCGGCTGGCGCGGTGGCCGGCCAAGGTCACTGGGGGGAGGTGGGAGGATGGCTGCTCGCCCCCCTCCACCCCTCTCCCCCTTTTATCTCACTCTCCCCATTTTCCTGCCCTTGACTTCTACTTCTCCATATATTCCTCACATTCCCCTCC
>PVKP010016207.1:17913-48804 GCA_004027715.1 Plecturocebus donacophilus | reverse complement strand
GTCCTGTGAGTCGAGAGAAAGAAGCTAATGCATTCTAGGCACTGAGAAGCCATACTGGGAAGCCATGGAGGGGTGTGAGCGGGGCTGATGTCATGAAGCTGCCCCTGGCTGCTGTGTTGACACCTGGCTGGGATGGGGGCGGGAGAGGCAGCAGGAAGACAGGGAGGAGGTTGGGGTGGGAGGTGTTCAGCTGGGAGGGGACCAGGGCCTGGAGAAGGGCGTGCATGGGCACAGAGAGAAGCGGATGTGCCCAAGACCCACGCTGCCTTCGGGCTGACAGAGGTGCTGATGGGACAGAGGTGGGGACGAGGAGGGAGGAATCCCAAATCAGAGCTCTCAGCACTGAGCGCACTCTCACTCAGGGCCTGACCAGGGATGAAGGGAAGCCATGCTCCTAAGGAGGGCGAGAGAGGGGTGTCAGATCTCTGTTAGGAAACTCGTGGAGAATGGGCTGTGACTCTGCACGGCTCCCTGGGAAGCCTGCACATACCCACACAGGCCACACAAGCAAGGCCCCGCGGCAGTCCAACCTGCGCCTCTGCTGAATGCCCTACAATTCCTCCTGGAGCCAGGGAAGCTACGACTTG
Source organism: Plecturocebus donacophilus (assembly GCA_004027715.1). Lineage (NCBI taxonomy): Eukaryota > Metazoa > Chordata > Mammalia > Primates > Pitheciidae > Plecturocebus > Plecturocebus donacophilus. The sequence continues at coordinate 48,217 of PVKP010016207.1, read as the reverse complement.
GGTGAAGCCACTGCAAGGCCTTTCTCAGCTGAAGGCTACAAAATTGCTTGGCTGTAATATGGGGACAGCTCCTAACTGGCTGAGTGACCCTCTGCACACACTGTCACCCGACCCCTCCAGGTCAGAGTCAGATCGTGGGACGAGGAACTGAGGGAGCTGACCTGCCCATCTTGCTTCTGCTGTTCTTGTGAATAATAAACTGTCTGAATCCACGTGGCCTCATTGTCTGGTCCCTGTTTGGATGCGTGGAAGTGTGCCAACTCCACCAGCAGCTGCGGTCATGTAGACACCATGTTGTCGCTTGGAAATTGCTTCACAGTTTGACAAATTGGTCCCAAACGTGGGGCCAGTAAGGGTACAATATCTTTCTGCAGAGAAGACAGAAGAGGCCCATGTGGCCGACCAAAGAAGGGATGTGGAAGGCCCCAGGTCACCCAGGGATGGTGAGAGGAGGGGAACAGGGTGCCCCTCTGTCCCACCTGCTCAGTAATGTTTGCAGGCTGAGGAGCAAGAAGTAGAATTGAAACCAGCTACACAAATGCTGCCCCTCCTGATGTCCAGAGAGTTCTTGGGCTCAGGGAGATTTGGAAAAAAAAAAAAAAAAAAGGCCAGGTGAGGTGGCTCATGCCTATAATCTCAGCACTTTGGGAATTGGGAAGATCACCTGAGGTCAGAAGTTCAAGACCAGCTTGGCCAACATAGTGAAACCCCGTCTCTAATAAAAATATAAAAATTAGCCGGGCATGGTGATGGGCGCCTGTAATCCCAGCTACTCCAGAGGCTGAGGCAGGAGAATCACTTGAATCTGGGAAGCGGAGGTCACAGTGAGCCAAGATCGTGACACTGTGCTCCAGCCTGGGCAACAGCAGTGAAACCCTATCTCAAAAAAATATAAAAATAAAAAGATAAATAAAATAAAAACAGACAGGATGAAATAGCCGGGGGGATAGGGCTGGTTCAGGGGCCCGGAAGGAGCCAGTAGCTCTACGCATCAGCCGAGGCTATGGCTCCTGGCTGCAAGGTCTGCTCCCAGGAGGGAAGGGCCACAGTTAGAACAGTGGCCGTGGTTCAAGGGCACACCTGGGAGCTCACCAGTCTTCGCCTACCCAGCCACGGGGTGGCAGTAAAGCAGCAGAGAATGGAAGAGAGCAGGGGCCACAGCAGTAAGGAGCTGGAGAGGAAGAGGTATGTAAGAAAGTCATCCAGCAGTGGTGCAGACTGCCCTCCCTACCACATAATTTGTCCTGAAGAGCCCTGAAAATTATGAGTGTGTGTGTCAGGCAACTACTCAGCCTGGAGCCGGTTGCAGCAGGATGCTGGCAGTCAGCAGAGGTGATCCTGGTGTCTGAGCACGGCAGTCGCCTGACAGACACGGCCCAGCGCGCTCCCTTGCGTGGCAGTTACTGGCTTGCAGCTGGGTGTAGGTGGACACTGAGAGACGAGCTCCCCATGCATGGTTCCTCCCAGGCAGCCCCCTATAGGGTGGGCCTGGAGGAAAGACACCAACACAGTGGACACCGCTCAGCAAACACCTGTCCCCAAATGACAGGGGAACAGCCAAGAACGGAGGAAGCCAGGCATCAATGGAATCTCCCACCTGCGTGAGAAAGTGACCAGTCGCCCGCCAGGCGTAGCTACCCTGGGGTCTGCACCAGCACCTCAGGCTCCCTGTGGACTTCCCCACAGCACAGTCCCTGAGGAGGCCTGGGCCTGAGTCACAGGCAGATCAGCCATGCTACAGCACCCACAGAAAAACTGATGACAGCCTCACACGAAGAAAGAAGTCTGCGCATGGCACAGGGGCAGGCTGTGGTGCTTGCCCTGGAAACCGCCCCTTCCAAAATGCACCTCGTTACATTCTCACTAGCTGGTAGCCAGTAGCCAGTGGGCTGACCACATGGTCTGGCACTTGATGGTGGAACAACTGGATGTCAGCTCCCAACCCTGGTAGGAGCAAACATTAGGCCACAGATCGCACAGGGCCGGTGGCCTCTGAAAACCCATGGAACAGGACCCCTTGGCAGTGAATGTCAGTGAAGCCAACAAGCTGACTATTCTGCATAGCCCAGGTAAGGATCCAAGCTACCCGGATACCCCATCATACGGGGCAGGGCCATCCATCCATAGCTCAGGACTAGGGCCCACGTCAAAGCCTAGTAAGGCCAGCGCACGAGGCCAAGCCAGCCTGCAAGTGTACCAGCTCCACAGTCAAGGGACAAAGTGACTCCAGTGCACACAGCGACCTGTGCACTCCAGTACGCTGACCTGGCCAGTCCTGGCAGACAGATTCCAAGGACCCCCTCCCCTCCTGCCAGGAGCACCACGGGGCGCTGACGACAGTAGATGCCTTTCTTGGATATGACACAGAAATTCCCATTGCTGGGAGTGTGGGCCCTGCTGCTTGAGAACTCCTCAACGTTCTGCTGCGTATCTCAGCTCCTGGAACACATCCAGTCACAGCCAAGAGAACCAGCAATAGGCAGCTCCCTGGGGGCTGTATGACAGTTCATGTCCCCTGCCACCCACAGACAGCAAGTGCCGTTAAAAGATGAAATGAACTAACAAACTTGAAGAGGTAAGTAGACTCTTAACTGTGGCAATTCTCCAGGAAAGTGTCACTCATTTAAATAAAATATTTAGTCGTAACGTAAGGAGGGGGAATGAGAAAGGACCCACACTAGCTGTGAGAGACGCTGCCACATAATTCACCCTCCTCGCTCTCCCTGCCCATCTCCGTCCTGCATGGGGGAAACCTGCTACTGGAACCCGCGGGCTGCAAGGCAGGGCTTGGGGTGGGAGAAGCTTACCCGGTCACTCTTACCTCCTGGCTCTGCGTGCGGGCGCTGGGCAGTTGTGGATACTGATAATAATGATCACGATCATTATCCCACATCTGGGATGGTGGTACGTAGTAATCACCTCCAGAAGAATCCAGCTGGACAGGGTGGGTTAGGATTTCTATAAGGGGACCAACTCAGTGGGAGGGGAAGGAACGCCTTAGGCTCCTGGAGGCAGAGATAGGCCAGACCATTAGCGTCTTTTGGCTCTCGCCTGCAGGACACCTGGCCCACCTGTCCTCTCAGAATGCTGTGGTCACCTTGTCCCAGACCATCACTGCTGCCCTTACTCTAACTCCTAGACACCTGTTCTCTCAAGAGAGCCTCAACTGAGGACTGTTGACTTTGGAGGCAAGACAGCCTCCACCAAAGCAATGAAACATGATCAATTTCCCAGACACTGATGAGGCTTCCCTTAGCCTCTTCTTATTATTGCTAGTACCCTACTGCCAAAACAAATAAACGAACAAAACAAGCACTCTCTTGTGCACTTCTCACAGATCGTAGCTACTGCTCTGAATTTAATGGGGCGCTGCATCGCTCATCCTCCACCTGACCCTGACCGCTAGACCACACAGCCTCATCCCCACCTCTTCCCAAATACTCAGCCAGGGGGCATATGTGAAGATCACTTTGGGAGAGACTCGCCTGTCTTGAAGCAGTTTCCGCCAGGGAGGAGAACAGGAACAGGTGGCCAAACACCAGGGCTCCAGCTCCGCACCTGGTAGTGCCGGAGCTGTGCAGTCACCCAGCTGGCACCTGGGCTCTGGTGTGAGACAGTGTGGGTCCAGTCCCCCATAGCTACTCACCCCCTGTTTATCAGGGGCAGAGCATGTGATTCTGCTTGCCCTTGAGCACCTTGTTTCCTGGATTGTGATTCCTGGGGCTTTGGTCTCAAGGAAGTTGAGATAAAGGCCATAAAGCGCTGAGCCACGCCCGCTGCCCTCTTCAACACGTCCAGAGCCCAAGCTGCGTCTCTTGCGTGCCCTTCGCAGCAGAGGGTGCTCCTGATGGCAGAACAGGGGTGTCTGGGCAGCTCCTTTGCTTACAGATAACAGGACCCAGTTAGGGAAAGGACTTGGCCAAGGTCCCAGAAAGACCAAGACCCTGGCAGCCTGGATCCCATCCCAGGTTCTCACTCGCAGCAAGAGTAAATGCCAGAGCGCATGTCTGTACAACCCTTGACAAGGCCAACCAGAAAAGCCTTGACCCGATCTGAGCTTGACCTTGACCCTCTCACTGCAGTCCCTAAATCTACCTTGACCTTGACCCTGACTTCAACCCTAATCCCTAACTCTATCCCTCATACTGACTTTAACCCAGACCCTCACCATATTCTTTCCCTGGTGCCCATAAGTGGGCAGCCCCTGTCCACTGCTGGGCCCCAGTGGTCAACCATCCCTCTGGGAAAGTGACAGCTGAGGTCCTGGGGCCCTCCTTAGGGCCCTACTCAGTCAGCATGTGCTGCACTCACATAGTGACACTGAGCGCCTCTCCCACAGCCCCTGGTCACCCCTCTGGCCTCCGCATCCCTCCAGCCTTCTCTAGCACTGCGGCAGGTAAGGGGCACCCACGGGGAGCACCCTGACCATGCACTGGCTCCAGCACCCTCGGGGGTGGTGTGAATAAACAGAGGCTTGTTCAGCACTCAGGGCCCTCTGAAGCCTGCCAGCTCCCACTGTGGGGTAGCCATTCCAGACCGTACTCCAGACAGGGAACAGGGCTTCCATGCAGGAGGCCCCTGGGGAGACTCACTCACAGAGAAGTCAGTGGTCCCTCCAGGGGACTTCATGGGGCCACACTGTGCCCTGGTCCCTTTCAGGACACCCTCTCCATCAACCACCACATCTGGGTCACCGGCTATGGCCTGGCCACCACGTGGCATTCCTGCAGCTGGAGCTCCACATCAAGCAGCAGGGCAGTGCCTGGAGGTGTCCTGCTAGACTGGCATCATCACTGCCAGGTGTGGGCATGTGGCCCCAGGAGGGCCAGACCTGAGCCTCTGGCGTCCAGTGTGACTATGGAGCGAGGCACAGAGGGTGTCCGTCTTTTCTTCCCCTTCTCCTGAGGCATCAGCTTCACCTTGCTGTCTACTCCTGGCCTGAGTTTGGCCAGGGCTCCATTTCCCTGGGGTCCATCCATCCTGGACACACTGGGGGTTGTTTGCACAGATGCTTCCCCAGCCAGTCTGAGATGCCTGACCTGCTCTGGGGGTCAGACCCTTCAGAGTCCAGTCCCTCCCATGTCAACCTGCATTCTGTCCTCGTCCCCAACTGCTGTGGAGCACAGACGCCGGACGAGGCGGCATGCACTGCACCTGGGGAACGGGTGAGAAGTAGACACCCACTGTTCATCTACTAGTAATGAGAGGGGCCCAGGGCTGGAAAGGGGCTGTAAAGAGAGGAGGCATCTTCCTAGGGTAACAGGGGCCTCATATGAGCTAGGCCTGAAGGATGGCTCAGCCTGGGACCTAGTGGGACTGGAGGAGGGCATTTCTGCAGGCAGAGCAATGAGTGAGAGGGGCAGGATCAGGAGGGCAGGGCGGGACGAGGCAGCAGGTGTGGTTGGCAGGTGTGAAGTGCCATTTGGGATTGATTAGGAAGAATCTTACCACTTCCTTAAGATCATGGCTGAAGAGAGAATCCTTATCCGGGGGAAGGAGGTGGGAACTGGAATGGTGGAGGACCCTGAGCTGGGCCCTGCCAGGCCACTCTGAACATCAGTGGGATCACTGAGGTGCTGGGGTCCCTGTGGGCCAATCCTGCCATGCAGAGACTAGGCACCAGCATGCTCTCTGGGAAGCCAGGGGCTCCTACAGCAGCTGGGAGCATGGACTGGGCAGGTCTTCTGTACACAAAGCACTCACTGCAGTAGTCAGGCTCGTTACAGGAGGGACTCCTGCCTGCCTGCTCTGTGGGTTTTGTTGTAAGGGTCTGATACAGCCCTGGCTGCCCTTGGACTCTTCCAGGACTCTTAAAATACTGCAGCCCCTAAGGCTCTGTCCAGAGGCTCTTATTTATTTGTTTGTTTCTTTTTTTTTTTTTTTTAAGAGAGAGAGTTTCATTTTCTCACCCAGGATTGAGTGCAGGGGTGTGATCTTGGCTCACTGCATCCTCGACCTTCCAGGCTCAGTGACCTTCCCACCTCAGCTTCCTGAGTAGCTGGGACTACAGGCACACACCACCACACCCAGCTAATCACTTTATTTTATTTTACTTTATTTTATTTTTGTACAGACAGGGTCTCACTATGTTGCCCAGGCTGGTCTTGAACTCTCAGGTTCCAGCAATCTTCCTGCCTCAGCCTCCCAAAGCGAGCCACTGTGCACAGCCAGAGACTCCAGTTTCACTGGTTGGGTGAGGCCCAGTGAGAGGGTGGGCAGAGGGTCTTGTGGAATCTGAACTGCAGCAAGGGTTCACAAATCCCAAAGGAGGCAGGGAAGTGTCAGGGGGCAGCATCGCCTAAACTCGGGGCTGGCTGCCTGTGAGGGCAGGGTCAGGCTGTCCTCACTTGTCAGGGGACAAGAGCTGGCTGACGCCAGATGGAAAGGATTAGAATCCTAGTGAACTGCCGCAGTCCCAGGTAAGCATGAGTGCCTGTGCATCCTACACATCCTCGCTCTTCCTCAGTTCCACCCCCTTCTTGGGAGTGTCACAGGCTCCTGGCAGAACCAGAGTCCGTGCCCTATATTTGGGCTGGCACATTTAGTGGAACCAGCCAGAGAAAGGCTCTCCTTCCTTCCTAAGGAGGTGGCGGTAAACAGAGGCACCAGGCTCTCTCTGTTCATTGCCCACATCATCTCTGGGGCTCTGCAGGTGCCCTCTGCCCCAAGGCTACTGCTGGGGACTCAGGTGTGACTGGGCTTTCCAGAGCCTCCCTCAGCCCGCCCCCCACAGGTTGAAGTCAGTACTTCATTTGGGGGAGCCACACCCAGAGCCAGGAGCCTGACTTGCTCAGCAGCAGGAGTGGGACCAGGAGCCTGACTTGCTCAGCAGGAGTGGGACCAGCAGCAATCCATCTCAGCAGGAGTGGGACCAGGAGCCTGACTTGCTCAGCAGGTGTGGGGCCAGGAGCGATCCACCTCTTCTGCAGAGCTGCACCTTACACAAACCCACCCTCTCCCTACGCTTTGCCTTGGACCCTTTCAGAACACATCACCCTGCCTGTCATCATGCATCTCCTGTTAGGGCAGAGGAAGACCCTGCAGGTCACCTGGCCCAAGCCCCTCAGTGTGGGGAAGAGAAACTGAGGCCCAGCAGGAATGAAGCTGCCCCAAGACTCAGCTCCTGCCTCTCTTGGTCCCACACTAGAACCACTGTTTAAATAAAGTCCTCCCCTCCCGAAGCTACCCCTGCTCCCCAACCCCAGCAGACGCCACAGGTGTGTGATTCACGGGCCACTTGGAGCCGACTGGCAGTGAGACTTCATTCCCTCCCCATCCCAGCTTGCTCCAATGCCGCCGTTTACGTCATGGGTACATGGCCCAAAGTTCATGGACCTCCAGCCCCACCCTGTTGACTGCATATCCAGTGAGGCTTAGAGCCTGCCAAGGTCACAAAGCAGGTTGAGGTGGAGTAGGAGCTTTTGGCTCTGCAGCTCAGAGCCTTCTGACCAGGAGTGGAGAAACAGGTAAGAGTCCAACAGTGGCATGAGAATTTCAGTACAGCCCAACAGACTAAAGTCAGCCTTCTGACAGGATGCTGGAATTCAGCAAGACGGATGGAAGGTCCTTTACAGCCTACTCACTCCCATTGTACACATGGCAGCACTGAGGCTCCGTAACTTGGGAGAAATGCTCAGGCTAAGAGAAGCCAGGGGCTCCTCACTCCCAGCCTGTGAGCTGCTGCAGATTAAGGGGTCATTGGAGATTGGCGAGTGGCCAAGGGAAATCCACCAGGTCCAGGGCCACGTCCATCACCCCTCACTCTCATCCCAGGCAGGGCAGCAGTATCTTCCTGTGCAAAACAAATGCTCGTCTCCTCCAAGAGCTGCCTCCAAGGGACTGTCCTGCCCTTTGCCTTGGGTGATGAGGGACAGGCCGGCAGTGCCCTGCTCAGCTCTGCGGTCTGTCCAGGAGAGGCCAAGCTACCAGAGCTCCCTGGAGCGCCAGTGGCCGGGTAAGCGGTGCAGCCTCATGTCTTCTTTCTGAATGTGCTCGTAACAGGACTGGCAGGAGAGAGGCAAGGCTGGAGCCAGCTGACCTGCCTTATCCAACCACAGGCACAGGATCTAGGGCCCAACAGCTGTGTGCACCCACCTCCCAACCCAGAAGGGGCATGTCTCCAACTCAGCCCTCAGCCACAGTCTGCAAGCAAAATGGGGCCCTCCCTCTCCCACTGTGTTTCGGCATGCAGCCTGGAGCAGTCATGCCCCCAGGATCCCTAGGGCTGGCATGCACTATGGGACCCCTTCCTGTCTCCTTTAACAGGCACAGGATCAGGGACGCTTTGAGGACCCTTCCCACAGAGTCACGCAGGCGCTGTGAATTTGAGCTCACTCTCAAGATGGTGAGATGGTGTCTGGGGAGGGGAGAGGGTCTGCCCCAGGGGCGGGGCATTCCCACCTCCGCCCACAGCCCGTCCCTCACCTCCAAGGCTGTGAGCAGGAAGTCATACAGGCCTCCTGTGTGGATGGGGTCCATCATGTCACGGATCAGGTGGATCTCAGCTCCCAGGTGCTGAATTCTGGAGAACACCACGCCACCAAGAGAGCGAGGGAGACAGAGAGAAGAGGGTGTCATGGACAGGCAGCTGGGGAAGGAGCTCTGGCCGGGATGGCTGGACACCTGGGGTGTGGTCCTCACTCTGCCTCTAGCACCCCAGTACCCCGGCTGGGACCCTCCCTTTTCTGGGCCTTGGCTTCCCCATCTGTACTGAGAAAAGCTGCATTCACAAACGCTGGGATTCAGAAGCGTCAGAAGATATCGCGGTGGGTGCGGCTGGGCCCCTGCCCCAACCCTGCATCCCCAGCTCCCACCTGTCTGCCTCACCGGGCGCGCGACACCACGTAGATGAGCAGCGGCAGCAGGTCGTCCATGGGCAGCTTGTACCCCCGGCCCAGCACCCGCGACACGGTGTCCTCAATTTCCCCGTACGTCCTCTCCAGCACCTCCAGCTTCTCCCGTGGATCCACCGTGGTCCTGCAGCAGGGTAGCTGGCTCCAGGTCAAGGCCCTTGGTTCTGTCCCAACCAGGAGTCCCCCACACTCTGCCTCCGGACCCCCACCCCACTATGGCACACACTCACATGATCTTCTGCAGGCACTCGGTGGCTGACAGGAAGCACTTGTCCCTGACCAGGGAGCACCTCTGCATGGTGGAGGGAGTGGGCTGGATGAGGCCATGGACCCCCAGCTCTGACATCCGCTCCTTCCCAGGGCCGGGCCTCAGTGCCTTGCCACCCTCCCCGTCTCCACTGCCAGCTTCAGTGCAGCCCCACCCTGCGGGCTGAGTGAACCAGGGCAAATCACAGCTCCACTATGGGCCTCAGTTTGTGCAACCCTAAAACGGGGTAATTGGTCTCCAGGAGGTTGGGAGGATCCATATGGATAAGCAGCTAATAATCATAACAGGCACTGGCCACTGGGTGCTGCCCAGTTCTGAGTGCCTACATCAATGGCTCTGCAACCCAGGGGCTTGTTGAAACACAGGTTCCCGGGCCACTCCCTGCGTTTCTGACTTGGTAGGTCTAGGGTGGGTCCAAGAATCTGCTTTTCTAACAGGTTCCCAGATGATCCTGACGCTGCCAGTCTGGTAGGCACATTTTGAGAACAGCTGTCTTATGTGCCCACTTCACCCTCACAACAATTTTGAGGGGGTTCCAGCCAAGCACGGTGGCTTACGCCTGTAATCCCAGCACTTTGGGAGGCCAAGGTGGGTGGATCACCTGAGATCAGGAGTTCGAGACCAGCCTGACCAACATGGAGAAACCCCATCTCTACCAAAAATACAAAAATTAGCCAAGTGTGGTGGCAGCCACCTGTAATCCCAGCCACTCGGGAGGCTGAGGCAGGAGAATCGCTTGAACCCAGGAAGCGGAGGTTGCAGTGAGCTCAGATCATGCCACTGCACTCCAGCCTGGGCAACAAAGTGAGACTGTCTCAAAAAATAAATAGATAAATAAAATCCGAATGTTGAGGTGGTTCTAGCGTCGGCTCCCTTTAACTGACGAGGCAGCTGGGGCGTCGTGCTCCAGCCTCTTGCACACAGCTGCCCAGCCAGATAAGAGCCCGTGTTTAAGAGCCTGGTGCTTAGAGGCCAACAGGTTACCTCCACCACGCCGGGAGTCAGAAAGTCGGTGTCTCCTCCCAACCCACCCTGCCCCCACCAGCTCCCCTGCAGCCTCCACCCAACAATAGTGAGGCAAAGTGCTCCTCGAAGCGAGCAGGACCTCTGGGGACCCTGGCTCGGGGCTCAGGCCTCCCTCTCACCTGATTGCTCGTCAGCCTGAGGTCCTTGAGGGGCCACAAGTGCCTGAAATCAAAAAAGTGAGACAGGAGGCTTTGCTTGGACAAGGGGCAGGGTGTGAGGTCAGAGGGCAAATTCCTGTGCCACTGTGTCCCCCGGCAGAGCTGGGTCCTGGAGAGGGGAAGGAGATCGGCCCAGGGCACAGGGAGGATGGAGGGATTCCTGGAGAAGGCAGCACTCCGGAAGCTCCAGGGAGGCGAGGGCTTGTACGAGCCAGGTCGTGGTGGCCACCAGAGAGGGAGGGCTGAGAGACGGCAGTCCGTCCTGGAGGCTGTGGTGCCTGGCACAGGGCAGTGAGCAGGGGGTGCAGCCCTTACGCAGCAGAGCGGGAGGCTGTGGTGAGGACGTGGCACTGAGGCGGCGGGGAAGGCAGGGCACGCTTGGGAAGCACTGGCAGCCAAGTTTCCAGGCTGGTGGCTGGTCAGATGCAGGCCACATTCACCAAGATAGAGGAAGAAACAGGGATTCGCAGGGTAGGTGGGAAGCACCGTCCCTGTGTAACAAGGGAGACCGGGATGTGGGAGCAGAGAGGGTGCCCGTGCCCTCCACTGGGGACAGTGGGGTCACTTGTGGCATCAATGGATAGATGGGACACTGAGGAGATGGGACATTTTGGAGGCTGACGGTGGAAGGGGGCCTTGGGGTGTGGTCAACACCTCCTGACTTGCACCCAGAACAGTCTTCGGTTTCCCCTGAGGGACCTCCTCTCTTCTCCTCTCAGCCCAAGTGCCCAGAGAAGGTGACCTTGCCCCAGCCTCAGCAGTGGATATTCAGGCAGGCCTGGTCAATCACGGCCAGCATTCAGGGGTGGGCTCAAGACCCAAGCAGAGCCAGTGAGGGACTTCAGGGGCTCTGTGGGAGCTGTGGGAAGGCAAGGCCAGCTCCTGTGGAGACTCCAGGAGTGGAGCTGATAGGGTATAAACTTGGAGCGGTTGGCACTTATGGTGTTTGTCACCACAAGGGGGAACCTGAGAAGGACCAACAGAGAGAAATAAAAGGTGCTTCCTTCTGTCATTCAGTTGAGCACCTAGATCTAGCCACACCTGAATGCCTAAGCTTAGAACTTGGTGGGTGCACGAGCCAATCAACCACCACCCCACCTTTTGGCTGAAGACAGTCTGAGTTGAGTTTGTGTCATCTGCTACTCTAGAGTCCTGGCTAACACGGCACCAGGGAAGGGAAGGCTTACTTCTGCACATCCAGGAACTCGAGCAGTTGGGTGTCGGGGAAGAGGCTCAGGTTGGCGATGCCCTGGCTGTAGAAGCTGTCCTCCCGCTCGTGAAGCAGCAGGTAGAGCGTGAAGAGCTCTGAGTAGAAGCTGGGCAGCATGAGGGGCAGCACCAATCCGTGCACCTGGAGGTCCCTGCGCGGGAGACCAGGGCAGGTTGGATGAGCAAGGTGGGGTCTGGGATCACTACTGGGAGTCACCTCTCACAGAGCTTCCAGTCCCACAGCAGAGTCCTGGCCTCCAGCCTCCTCCTCCGCAGAAAACCTTTTCCAAGCCTGTTCTCAGACATCATTTTCCCAATTCAATTCATAACCTCATTCCCTCCTTTGACTCAGACAACCAAGATGGCGGGGTGGCGGGAGTGTGATCCCCATTTGAGTGAAAACAAAACCAGGCCCCAGATGGACCAGCAGCTTACATCCAAGCTCTCAGCAGCCATTCCAGGCTGACTCAGTTCCACTGCCTAGTTTGCTGTGCTTCCTAGGACTCCGGGGGAAGTTCTCCCTAATGTCTAACCCCATTTCCCTCGCCTCCTGCAATGCAGTGACAGGAAGGCCTCTCTGACCAGGAACATCTCCAGGTCTGGAATCTAAAGACAAATTGTAAGGTTTGCTGCAGGGAATGGGGGAGACAGATTTAATGACCACCTGACTCCTGTCTGACCTCAGGCTCATCCCTACCAGCCCTCGGTTTCCCTATCTGTGCGCAGGGAAAGGAGGGTGCCTCGGGGAGCTGCTCACCCTCTTCATGGGAAAGATGAGATTGAGATCATACATTTAGAACAAAGATGCATTCAATGCACTGTAGCAGTGGCCCCTCCCTGGTTCCCCACAGAACAAAGGTCATGGGTCATTCTAATCCACAAACGATGGGCAACGCTTGGTCAATAGCATGAATGCCCAGCACTTCCCCAGAAGCACCTCTTTCCCCGAGGGAGGGCTCAGGGGCGGGTACATGAGGCCTCCCTGGACTCGGCAGACCCCAAGGAGGCCTGGGCCAGTCACCTTGTCTCTGTGTCTTCATCCTCCTCCAGGGTCTGGCCCTTGCGCTGTAAGGCAACTCGCAGGAGACCCCTGTGAGCCAATGAGAGAGAAATGGTGTGGCTGCCACCTCCCACAGAACTGGAGCTCCACCGCCAGTCAGCAAAGACAAGAGCAGGCAGCCCCCCAGAACTGTGCGCATGGCCTGCAGGCCTCCTCCCATCAAACCACAGCAGTTAGAAGGCTGGAGCTCCAGATGTCAGCCTGAGAATCCTGGAACCCCAGCAGCAGAAGGAACTACAGCATCTAAGGCTTCTATTTGCAATGTTTGATGGGGTCACAGCTCAGCCTGGGACTGCAGATGTGTTCTGAGTCCAGGGTTAAGCTCAGCCTACGGTGGGGTGAGAGTGCTCCTGGGTCAGAGTCAGCCCAGGGCCTGGTTGGGACTTGGACTCTAGCTAAGGGCTGCATCTGGCCCTTGCTGTCACCTCCCCACCCTGTAACCCCTTTGCTCAGCAACTGCGCACTGACCAAGCCTCTGGTTCGTTGTTGAATCAGACCTGGGGTAAAGACACTGGCATTCCTTCCAGGGGCAAGGCAGAACTGATGCCTGGAAAGGGCAACGCCACTCCCCTGGTGTCACAGAGCAGTGGCTGTCCCAGGTGCTACCGAGCTCACCTGTAGGCGGCCCAGAGTTCCTGCGCGTGCTGCTTCACCTCCTCCTGGGCCAGCTCCTGCAGGTGTTTGTTGGCCCCGACACCTGCGTAGGTGGCCTGGAAGGTCAGCATCAGTGTCTGGAGCAGCTTTCCCAGGGGGTGCAGTGAGTTGCTCAGAGCCTGGCCCAGTGCGTAGGGAACCAAGAGAGACTCAGCACCAGGGTCTGGAGCACAGCACACCCACACCACCTCCCAACACTGCTCCCATCCCACACATGGGAACAGAGGCCCTCTGAGGACAAGGGGCCCACAGACCTGTCCCCTTACAGTCAGAACCCTGCTATGAAAACTAGGAGCCCTTCCTGACCACGGGCAGTGAGAATGTCACCCCCTTGGCCACCCCAGCAGGGCTCTCACCTTCCCGAGGTACGGCTGCAGGTCCTTGGACTCCCGGTGCTGCAGCAGCTCCTCCAGGATGTCTTCCATACTGCCCGCACTGTCCTCAGGCTGGGCCCTGGGCACCACAAAGAGTGTCCCTCACCCACGCCTGGGTGCAGGCCCCTCCCCCCAGGAAGCCTTCCTCCTTGGCCCACCCTGACCTGTGGGTGTGCGCACAGCGGGGCCTCACCTCTCGCAGCACAGGTAATCCTGAGACTTGCGCAGCATCCTGGAGCTCTGCACGTGGAAGCCCAGCAGGACCTCCTGCAGGTCCCCGGGGCAGCCAGCACACACAAAGTCCCAGAAGGGGCTGTAGACTCCCTGCCAGCGGCTTTCCACGGGGAAGGCACCCACGCCCAGCTGCCTGCGATGGGGGTGGAGGGTGGGTGACGGGGCAGGGAGAGATGGAGCTGCAGCAGGCAGGACTCTGCCCAGGTCCTTGGGGGTACCAGCTTGGCCCAGGATCAAGCCCCAAGAAGGGTGGATGGATCGAACCATGCAGAGGTGGCTGACCTCCACGGCTCCAGGAGAAAGAGCAGCAGAGAAAGGGACAGAGAGAATCTACCCTGCGATGAGAAGAGAGACAGAAGCTCACGGAATCCTGGAAGGATGGAGACAGAAAGGTGGGCAGATCTGGAGGCCAACCCAGAGAGTGGGTCATGGCCCCAGAGAGACCGGTGCCCAAAGTCTGGGCTTCACCTCCAGGACATCCCACTCTGCCCTCCCCGACAGCCGGTTCCTTCCTACGGTTGATTCCGCCTTGGCCAACAGGCCGAGGCCTGACTACGTGTGTCTAATGGAGCCCTGCAATCCAGTCTCCTGCTCAGAGGCTACCCCAGACCTGCAGCTTACACCCACACCCAGGCTGGAGCCTGCCCCTGGGGACTGCTGTCCATTCCCTGTCCACTCCTGCTGTCAGGGAGAAGCAGCATGCAGGGACGGCCAGCCAAGCAGTCAACTGTACTCCTCCCGACATCTGCAATGCTGCCCGGACCACTTCCCGTTAGAACTGCCGCCGACAGATTCCTTCCTCTGTGCAATACTAAGTCTTCCTCAACAGAGGCGGCAAGAGCAACAGTTTTCCAAGGAGAAACACTGTCCCCACGGGAAAAGAAGTCTATACCCCTCTCAAATCATCCTTGATAATGACTGTGATTCAACTTAGCAAGATCTAAGCAAAGCCTACAAATAATCTTTTTCTCCAGTTTTGTAGGGTCCAGCATTATGTCCACATAGCCGCTGACTGCGAGAGCCTCTGACTGGAGTTGTGCACCCCGGGCTCTCTGAACTCTCTAGAGTGCTAAGGGGGGGGTGCAAAAAATCCCCTCTGATGAGACCTGAGTCCTTGGAGTGGAAACACAGACACATTCTCAGATACGTCCAGAGCCAGGGGACCAGGCACTCACCTCTTGCGGGTGCTGCTCGGGTCCGGTGGGAGGGCGGCCGTGTCCAGCACGCCCTGTGTGTGCAGTCCTCTCCCTGCCCCACTGCCAAATGAACCCTCCAGGGTGAAGCCATTGGGGAAGGTGACCTTGCCCTGGGAGCCAGCAGAGGGAGCAGGGATGTCTGTCTGCCCAGCTGCCCTTCCAGCCAATCGTGACAGGTTGCATGCCTGTCCATCAGTGTCACAGAGGCTAAGGACTGACGAGTGAGCTTCCCGCCATCCATTCAAGCGACCCCACCCTGAGGGGTTCATAATCCTCTATGTCTGCTGAGCCCCCTACCAACAGCTGTGCCGTCCCAGGGGCTCGCTGGCCTCTGAGGCAGGAAGAGGAGGGAGATGGAGAAGGGACACAGGCGAGAGTGGGGAGACCACCACTGAGGGGCTGGGGCAGGGTGAGCTCAGGGACAGGCAGAGCGGGGCCTTGCTGCCCGGGGCCGTCCCATGCATAGCAACACAATCTCCACCCCTTCACTCCAGTCATTACGAAACCAAAACAGCCCCTACGTTTCTAAAGGCCCCGGACACATTCCCTTTTGCTGGGTCCTCTCAGGGAGGCACGCGCTGAAGGCCAGTGCCTCCAGGGACAGCTGCTCAAGGCACTGGTGCTACTGGAGGACATGCATTCTGAACTAGAAGGGTACGGGGGACACAGCCAGGAGACCACTCGCACCCTCCGGACAGCAGGCAAGACCACCAGTCCCCTCTCACGTCACTCCAGAGTCAGTCGCAACCCCGTGGCAGGGAGAAGTTGCTGTGCCCACCCCTACCTGCTCCCCCATCTGTCTGTACCCCCAGCCCTGAGTCCAAGCAGGGAGATTACAAACCCCAGCCAAGGCCTCGGTGGGATACGGAGTGGGGTCTCGGTGGTCCTCACCTTCCCCACGAGGGTCAGGTCCCTGCTGAAGGTGCCCTCATACAGGGAGTCGTCTTCAGAGAGGAGGATGCCTGCGCCCTTGGGGAGAGGAAGCCAGGGAGGGTAGAAGCGGTGGGTTAGGAAGGGCCCAGAAACTCGGGGTGAGGAGACAAGAGAAAAAAAAGTAGATGTGCCCTGACACCTGGGGAGAGGGCCCTAGGCCTTGTCACTCCTCACAGGACTGTGCCTAAGTGGGACTCTAGCCTTTGGCCTGCTGAGCACCAGCCCCAGGGACCCCATCGCTGGGTTTCCCAAATGATACCCTCCACCCTGGCTCCTGACCTCAGCAGGATCTCCAGGAAGTTCTTAAGAGCTCAAGAAATGCGTGGCTTTCTCTGAACCATCCCTGCTTCCCTGCTCGTCACCAGCCCTGGGGACCGCAGAGCTAGCCAGACTCCCTTGCCCCATGGGCTGCTAGGAAGCTCGGAGCCAAAAGGGATACTATTAGTGTTCAGCTTATTTCCAAATCTATTTTGTGTACTTATTCTTGCCTTTTCTTCCTCTTTCCTCGAAGGCCTCCTTCAGTCCTTTCCAGGATGAAGCAGAGGGTAAACAAACCAACAAACCATAATAGCAAGAACAGCCATCAGGCCAGAGCCCCACACTCCCCAAGCACCTGGCAAGGTATGGGTGAGGCAAACATGGGAGTCCCGGGCTCAGCAAACAGGGTGTGAGTGTCAGCTCTGCCACTCAGTGAAGGTGACACGGGGCAGGTCCTCTGATCCCCCTGAGCCTCTCATTTGTCATTCACTAGGGACACACTGGGGATAACAGTGACATCAACCTGCAGGGCTCTTGGGAGGATCCCACAAGATCAGGGTGGGAGCTTAGCCCAGAGCCAGGCCTCAAGTTAGGGCTCCACGAATGTCAGCTAACGCATCATCATGAGTACACACCCATTCTCGCTGGTTCACTGAGTCTACGGTAAGTATTCTTAACCTGAGTTGCTGATGGGAAACCAAGATCAGCAGAGCGGGGACTGGCCAGGGCCAGGGCTGGTGGGTGGTAAAGCTGGGTTCCTGCCCAGGTCTGGCTCCCTCCAGCACCCAGGAACACAGCCCCCTTTCCCATCCCTCCCTGAAAGGCCTCAGCTCAGCCTCAAGGCCCCCAGAGGGAGTAGGGTGCAAGGAGAGGGTAACTCAGGACACACTCCACTCACCACGGTCTTGTCCGCCTGGAAGGTGCCCTGGTAGCAGACACCTGCCTGTGTGACCATGACCCCCGGGCCGTGGCGCTGACCAGCCTGCCACATGCCGATGTAGCGCTCACCCCTGGAGGGAGAGGGATATGGCCGGAGTTGGATCAGACTCATTCCCAGGCACCTCCTGGGTGCTCTGCTGGCACCAGGCGTCAGGGAGTGGCAGGTAAGGGGCAGTGACATCACCTGAATCCACTCAACAGACACAGGGCCAGAGAGATCAGACCTCCAAGGAGAACGGAGGGAGGGAGGCAGCCTAAGAAGGGGATCTGGGAGGTTTCTCCGTGGAGGTGGCAGGAAGGACAGATAGAATAGGGGCGTGTGCAAAGCCATGGAGGTAGGAGCATGCGATGGATACGTGGGGACTTCAGTGGTCCAGAAAGGCTGTAAGGGTGCACAGGAGGCAGCTGGGGTGAGGTCAGAGAAGCAGGCGAGGCCATGACTGCCCAGCCAAGGACCCAGGGCTTTATCACACGGCCCAGAGACCCAGCAAGCGCTGCAGTTTTTAGATGCGACCAAGCAGGGGTCAGAAACACCTCTCCACCACCATGAGGAAGGGTGGGGGTGGGGTGACCTTGAAGTCAAGATGACCAGGATTCCCTCAGCCTGAGCCTCTGTGGCAACTGAGAGACTGGAGGGAAAGTGAGGGGCTTAAGAGAGACACAGTGGGGAACGAACAGGAGCCTGTGTCCTGCGGCAATCTGGTCTGTGAGGTTCCTGCCCGCCCCTCCGTCCTGGGAGTGTGGCTGCGGGGCACTCACCTGTCACTATCCTCCTCAACTCCATAGCCGCTCTTCTGGCCCCTCTCCCAGTGGCCCGTGTACCTGAAGGGCTGGGGAGCCTGCGGGCCACTCTCAAGGACCCCAAAGCCGTGCCGCAGGCCCTCCTGGAAGTAGCCCCTGTACACCTCGTCGGTGCTGTACCTGGGGAGGGCCACAAACAGCCAGCCCTGCCTCTGGGAGCTCGGCTCAGAGGACAGGCTCATCCCATGAGCCCCTCAGCCAGGGCCACTTACTCACAGATGCCGTAGCCACACATAATGCCGTCTCGCCAGTGGCACTTGTAACAGTCGAACCTGTCCTCTGAGGCCTGGGGCAGCAGCCGGATGCCGAAGCTGACAGCGTGATCGTCGGGGTGAGGATCAGCCCTGACCTGAGACACCGGTCACACCGGCTCCAGGCCACCCAGGAGTATCCCTGCCCCCAAGGAGCTTTCCGGACAACGGGGAAAATCTCAGAGGCCCTCAGCCTTCCTATTCTTCAAGGGCCCCTCTCAGGACCCCTCCCTCCAGGCTGTCCCATGTACCCTGGAGCACCTTTTGGCCTGTACCACTCCCTCTGTGACCTCGAGCTGAGATGGGCCCCCTATTCGAGGCCTTGGTTCCCCTTTTGTACAGTGATGGGGAATGGACCAGATTGTCTCTAAGTTCCTGCTTGAGGTTTGGGAATTCAGAAAGGGGCCCGCTGGTGACCACGGCAGGGGAGGAAAGCACTCCCCGCCCACCGCATGCCTCTCAGCCGCAGCCCCAGCCAGCCTCACCCGTGCTCCAGGCCCTGGCAGAAATTCCCCGCGTGATTCCGCCCATCTGGCCATTTCAGGGTTCCCCTGGAACACAGTGGAGGTTCACAGGCCTCAGGCCCTCTCATCCCTCGGCAACCTCAGCCACAGACTTTCTCAGATGCCCTTCCTTCCTCTTCCCTTGAACTGGACTCTGCACCCACCCAGCCCTCTTGTCTGAGCTCCAAACACCCCCTCAGAAAGCCCCTTTAGCCCTTTTCTATTCCCGGCCCAACTGTACCAGCAGCCTCATGGGGCACACTCACCACATCCCATAAGGAAAGCCCTGGAGACATCTAGGTTCTCTTTTTCCCTTGCCCAACGGGAAGCTCAGAACTAAGCATCAAGCTCAAGTTTAATGCTAGTCAGTGGGGTTTCTACCATCCTCCCTACTTCTGTGTTTTTTCTGTCCTTTTGTTCATAAGTCTCCTCAAGCCCTTTCTGGAAGGAGGCAGCATATTAGAAATTAGCGGAGGTGCTTGAGAGTGTGGCCTTGTGAGTCCCTTCTGCTCTCCAGGTCTGTTTTCCTAGCTGTGGCATGGGTGGAGCCACATGGTCTATAAAGGCTTGCCTGTCTGTGGGGTCACACAGGCCTGTGATTGAGGCCAGCTCACCCTGTCACTTGCCCTGAGACCTTGGGCAGGTCATGCCCATCACAAGGTCTCAGTTTCTGTACCTACGAAATGGGTAAAAGCACTTACAGTGGGCCTTTATGAGGACCGACAGAGAGAGAATGTGTGCAAACCATTTCACCACCAGCAGACAATGTGTACAGATACAAGAATTATTCCCCCACCCTCCTAAGAGCAGAATGGCACCTGCAGGCTCTAAGGCCAGCACCCGGTGGCTGCCCCTCGTTCTCTAGTGTCACCATCAAGACTTTATTTGGCACAGACCACCTCTGGTCCAGGCCCAGTCCAAGAGGACTTAAGAGGGACTCTGAGAATTGACTGTCCACAGGAAGTAACCGCTTCTGCTGCACGCGTGGAGACAATTAGGTTTGTGTGCTGCTGTCTGCCCCCAGGCCCCTGAGGAGCCCCACCTTGCCACCCAGAGCCCCCGCCACTCACTTGCCGTGGGGCCGGCCCCTGCACCACTCGCCCTCGTAGGTGGCCTGGCAGAGCCGGCCCTCGGCACGGAAGGTATATGCTGCACAGCGGCGGGCGGGAGGCTCGGGGGGCTCCAGGCCAGCCCCCAGCACGGGGAAGTCCTTCTTCCCTCGCAGGGCCTGGCGAACCGCCTGGGTCACCTTCCACTGCCAGACCGCCTGGTAGGAGGGGGAACCCGGGGAAGTGGGTCACTGCTGCTGGAGGCTTTCCCTCCAAGAAGCCTTCTGGCAGAGCTCTAGGTCCCACCCCTCCACCCGCCACCCTGTACTCCGTTCTGTCACCTGGGGTACCCTTCAACTGCTCCTTGCTGCTCTCTGGGGCCCTCCACCCAACCTGAGATCCTCCTCTGCAGTTTCATGGCCTGCCCAGAGTTGGTCAAACAAGATCCCAGGGCAGGGATCAACACAGGACCCAATTCTGTCTTCGCAAAGGAAAATACCCTGTTCTTTTTGGCATTCTAATGCCTGACCCGGATTTACTGTCCCGGACCCCAGAGGCCTGCCAGCCACTCGCCGCCGCTCCTGTGGGGCCCTGCAGGGCTGCATACTTCTGCCCTCTTCCTACCCGGTCCTGGGACTCCACTCCCGCAATCCACAGCTCACCCACACTCACCTGACCCTGGGAGTCCTTGGCACAGAAGGAGAACTCTTCTTCCGGCGTGAGGAGGTGAAATGTGCACCTAGACAGACGGAGGTGACGAGTAGGCCCCAGCTCTGTCCAGGAGGGTGGAGGGGCCCAAGCCAGAGCCCCAGGGTGTGGGCACGTATCATGGGGTAAAGGGAAGAAGGCCTGGGGCGTAAGCCAAGGGCGTCGCTCACCCGTCCTGCCCAGGATCCACCCACACCAGCCTCAGATCAAAGGTGTGGACGTTGTGGCCCTGGAAGAGGACGGACACAGGCATCATCAGAACCCAGGCCAGGTGCTCACCCACCCTCTCACCCAGGCTTGCCCCAAGCTCAACCCCACATGGCCACCGAGGCTGCTCTGCCCAGCTCGTCCGGCACCGAGCCCCTCTCCCCTCTGGCCTCCCCCTGCCTCAGGGCAGCTCCTCCATGTCCTTTCCAGCCCTGGGCCTGGCCAGGAACTCGACCAGCCTCCAGCACCCTGTGGCCACAAGAGTGGTCTGGAAATGAAGCCGGGACGCAGTCAGCCTCTGCTGGAAACCTCTATATCTCCTGCTGCTTGGGGGTTGAGACACTGCTGAGCCTAACGTTCACAACCTCACAGCCCACTCCAGGCTCCTGTGTCCCTAGCTCTCACCCGCTCCACAACTGCACCTTCTAGAGCTTGCCCCAACCTCTGCTCACTGTGAACCTTTGCTCATGCTGTTCCTTCTACCTGGAATGCCTTCCTGCTCTGAGGGCCAGAAAAAAAGCCCCTTCCTCTGGAAGATTTTGCCTAGCAACTTCCTGCCTGGCCCAGGCAGGCCAATCACTGCTCCATACCAGGAGGCGGAGGTGGGAGAGGCCTGAGGGGTGAGAAGGAGCTTGCCAACCACAGGCCATGGATGACAGACGGCCCAGCAGATACGACAGCATGTGCAAAGGTCCAGCAGCAGGAAGAGGCTAGCACAGGGAACGGACAGTGGTTCATCGGTGTCTCCGGAGCAGAGTGTGAGGTCAGGAGTGGAGGGGAACTCAAACTAAACCAGAACCAACCCCAAAATCAGGCTTCAGGGGACACCAGTGTAGGCTGAGCAGCGGCATACCTCGGGCCCCATTCACCCTGTCTGCAAGAGGGTTCCAGGCCAACCTTCTAAGGGGCAGAGAAGACAGTGCTGCAGACCTCACCAGGGCAACATGATTCCGGGGAAATGAACCACAGCTGGTGACTGGCCGTGCAACAATTCCCAACCCCAGGCCTAGCTCCCTCCAACTTCCACAATGCCGAGAGCCCAGGCACTGCTCCTGTGGGGTACTTTTCTCTAGAAGCCTTCTCATCCAGCCCTCCTCAGTCACCCCTCAGTCACTCATGACTTCCTGTCTGGGGTTCTTCTCTCATTTGAGTACAAAGGGAACTGAGTTGTCAGGTGTCTGCTATAGAACAAACTTGCTCACAATGACCCCCACTTTCCAGATGGGAAAACTAAGGTGAAGACATTTAACCAAGGACACCAGCTGGGAGGGGCTGAAGTGGGGACAAACCTTGGACAGCCTTTCCCCTCAGCCATACTCCTCTGGGGACAGCTCCAGCTGACCGCCCCTCCCCAGCACTCTGCCTTTCTGTCCGTGACCATCCTGCCAAGCGCATGTGCTCAGTCCCAGCAGCGTGTCCCTTTCCTTCTCCTTTTCCAACCAGACCCCAGAAGCCTACTGTGGCCCCAGACCTCGGGTCAGCCCTACCCCAACCTGCAGCAAGACGAGGACATCATCGAAGAGCAGCACGCGCTCAGCCCGCAGGGGTGAAACCGTCACGGGCACGTCCTGGCTGTCCTGCAGGAGTCTGTGGGCAGGGGTGCAGAGGACATCCTGGTGGGGCAAAGAGGACAGTATGAGGCTTAGGCACCTCTGTCCTGCAAGCTGCCAGCCACTCTGCCACCTCCTTCTGTGCCCTAGACACCTCCCAGGGGCCTCCTCCAGTGGACCAGGTATGCACCCCGGGTCAGTGATGAATAGAAATGCACAGGTGATACATCTCTGGCCTCTCCCAGCAGGGCAGCAAGTCTCTCTCTCGAAGCTTCAGTGTCCTCTCCCACACCTGTGCCTCGGCCAGCCATGCCCTGTCCGTCCTCTCCTGGGATTCAGCAACCCCACCTCCCTTCCGCAGTCCTCGTTCCTCTACACTCCTAATTCACACCAGGTGACCTCATGTCACGCCCTCAGGGCACACGGGACTCCCCTCCCTGCAGGGACAGTCCCCGCCATGGTAGGCAGTGACACAAGGGTGTGATCAGTGACATCCTCAGGAGAGGGGACGGTTCTGCTGATTGCCTCTCCTCTAGGCCAGGTCAGGGCCTGGCCCAGGACATGCTCAGCAGATGGATAAGAACGGCTGGACAGAGGGACCTGACAGCCACCGAGTTCAGCCACCACTTCCCCTTCCGTATGGGAAAACTGAGGCCCAGAGAATACAGCCAGCAGCTCAGCCCCCCAACAGCTCCATGCCCAACGTGGAACCCCCTCCCTAACTGCCCCTCAGGCCCCCAGCTCACCCTCGGCCGGCCTCTCAGAGTGTGCCAGAGAGCCTGTGTGGCCACAGCCTGGTCCAATGCCTGCTTCATGAAGGACTGCAGGTTCCCAAAGAGGGTGATCGCGTTCACCACCAGCCCCCGGGTTGGGTGACGCTGAGGGGGACAGGGCAGCCAGTGAGCAGGGAGCTTGTTGCAATCTTCCCCTGCCTGGTGGTAGCTCCCTAGCCCAGTCCTGACCCCGGCTGGTCAGGAGGCCTGAATCTAGGCCAGACTTTGCCCTTTCCTCCCTGACGGCTCCTCTTCTGCTGGTGGGGCAGCAGGTAGAATATGAAGATGCATCCCTAGCTCAGCCTGGGGCCATGTGTCCTCACTTCCATGACACGATTCTAGCTCTGCTCTCTGGGTCTTTTCTGGATCTACCAGGGCAGGGCCACATGCTTCAGACACCTAAGGGAAGGGCAGTGCTGTCACCCACTAAGTTTCCCTAGGGCAGAACCATGGCTTTGGAACCCCTCCTCGGGGCTGGACCACATCCGCCATGTCCCCTGAAAACCCCAGGACAGGGCTATGACTCCCTCAATCCCCTGCCCCTGGTCTTTCTTGTACTCGGGTTCCTGAGTACAGGCTGAGCCCTCAGAGTCTGGGCCCTGCCCCTCCCTTCCCTCACTTCCCCACAGCTGCTGCCCCTTGTACCCACCTCCCCAATGGTGTCCCCGAGGCTCAGCAGGAGGAGCACGTACTGTTGCACGTGATGGGCGAGCGGCTGGTGGAGGGCCTGGCCCAGAGATGCACCCACCGAGCCCTCCGAGCTCACGCCTGACAGCAGCTGGCGCAGCGCCTTCCGTTGGCCCCGCCAATACTCGCTGCGCATAGAGAGGGCCACATGCCACCTTCACCCCCTCATCCATTCGTGCACCCACACCACGGCCTCCCTGCCCTGGCTAATCCCCCCAGATTCCCAGGGCCAGCCCCAGGCCCAAAACCTCGACCCTATCAGATCAACACAATGCCTGAGTTACCCTCACAGGTTTAGGAGCAGTATCTCAGAGTGTGACGGGATCACTGATCACAGCCATCCACCCTGAAGGTGCCCCTCCTTCCCTGGCCCAAGGCCAGCCCAGCTAAAGGGGGTCTGGATTCTGTTCTTGGCCTCACTGGGCCTTCCCTCCTTCTCTTCCAGTGTGGATCAGTGCAGACTGGTAGAGCCAGGAGTCCTCCAGGATGAGTGGTGGGCTGTGACACCCGCTGCTCTGGTGATGGGGCTTCCCCGACCCCACTCTCTCAGGCATCCTACCCCCTCAGGGGCCTGCACCAGCCCTGTGCTCACCTTCTCCTCCTGGCTGCCTTCTGGAAGGCCTGCACCACCATGCAGCTTGTGTAAGACTTGACATACCTGCAGGCAGCACAGAGGACACACTGCAAACGCAGCCCCAGCCCCAGACCTAAGCTGCTGGTCCCGGGGGTCCCCAGATCCCACCCACTAAGTAGCTGCAGCTCTGAGGGTCCCGACAGTGGCCTGGCTCTGGGCATTGGAGACCTCAACTCCTGAGCCAACAAGACAATTCTAACATACAGTCTCTCTTCCCTGGGAGGCCCCAAGGCTCAGGTCTGGAGAGTCTGAGCCTGCTGTCAGACGAACACCCAAGCCCAGGTGAGGCTGACCCCAGGTGAGCACCAACCCTGAACTGAGCCCAAACCTTTGCCTGAACCCTGACCCCTGTGAATCCCAACCCCAGCTGAACCTAAATGCCAGGCGGCACTCTGACCCCAGGGCTGAGCCCCAGCCCCCCTCCAGTGGTCTTACTCCACATGGGCCTGCAGGACACGGTCAGCATCTCGCAGCAGCAGCAGGGACTCCAGACCGGTGGAGTCCGGGTGACGCAGCCTCTCCTGCAGTGAGTGCAGACTTTCCTCCGTCACTTCCCAGAGCTGCTGGGAGCTCTTGTGCAGCTGTTGCAGGAGCTGCAGGCATTCTCTGCCCCAGGGATCCAGGGGCTCTGGGGCTGGGGAGGGAATACAGCCACACTGTTAGTGGGAGACGTGGGCACCATCTCCCAGGGAACATGCAGAGGCCCTGTGTGTTCAGATGAGGGCCACCAGCACTGGCCAGCCCTGGAGCTGTGGCAGAGTCCTGCATCCCTGGAATCCACAGGACAGAATCGGTGCACCCTAGAGCTGAGCAGGGGGGAGGCAGGCTGGAGCAGTGGGCAGCACCCTTGAGAAGGAAATAGGGGTACACATCCACCTCCTCACTTAACAGGGGTAACCCTGAGAACCTTAGGAAACTAAGTGCATACACAAATTCCCCCCTGGCTCTGGGCTTCCTCATCCTGGACTCCTCAGATCCAAAATGTGGAGTCCACAGGGTCCCACAGTCCTCTGCCATTTTGCAGATGCACAGAGGCACCTGTCCAAGGTCTCACAAGTGAGACTTAAGCTGGAAGTGAAACCTACACATCCTGTGTTCCGGTCAGGGCTTTTCCCGGCACTACCAGGTGCCCTAGGTGGGAGCAAGATGAAAATTCAAGCAGAGGGCAGTCTCCAGTCTTTCACCCTGGGAGAGGAGGAATTTCATCTCTGTGCACAGCCTGGTCTGGGCTACAGGTAGGTTCATGGCCTGGCCCGTCGGGGTTCCTTTCAGAAGGGAGTAGTCGGGCCAGGCATGGTGGCTCATGCCTATATTCCCAGCACTTTGAGAGGCTGAAGCGGGTGGATCACTTGGAGTCAGGAGTTTGAGACCAGCATGACCAACATGGTAAAACCCAGTGTCTGCTAAATATATGAAAACTAGCCAGGCATGGTGGCAGCTACTTGGAAGGCTGAGGCACAGGAATCACTTGAACCTGGGAGGCAGAGGTTGCAGTGAGCCGAGATCGCACCACCTCCATCAGAAGATGCTGATACCAAGTGTCACCACTCCTATTTGAGGTTGAGAAAGCTGTGGCTCAGCGAGTCCAATAAGGTAGGACTCCTGTCCCTGGGATCATTCCTAGGTGCCCTTCCCTCCCGACTAGAGAGCCTAGACTCACCGGCTGGAAGCAGGGGCTTGAGGACAAGGCTGTTGACATGGGCGAGGGTGGCTGAGAAGACTTCCTCCAGCCGCAGCAGGGCTGCCTCCTCAGGGCTGCACATGGCGGGGGTGCCGGACTCGGCCTCCTAGATAGGGCACAGGTTATAGTTCAACAGCATGGGCGGGAGCAAGGCCAGTGCCCATCCTCTCAGGCACAGTGCCCAGAAGCAAGGTCCATGACCACCCACATCAGAACTGAGTGGTGAGCCCAGATCACCTCAAAGGGGAGTTCCTGAACTGGCACTGACCCCTGCCCTGCTCCCTGCCTGGGCCCAGCTGAAGGGTCCTTGAAGGAGAGAGAGGGCTCAGAGCTGCCAAGGGAAGCAACCCTTTCTTCCCCAAAGGGTAGATATTCTTTAAGCCCAGTTTGGTCTGCTCATTCCTCTGCTCAAACACCCACCATGGATCCCAAGTGCCCACCGTAGTATTAGCGGTGCCCTGGTCTTAGCCCTCTTTCCATCGCGTCTCCCTTCAGGGACTCTGCTGTCTCTGTAAACAGGGACATGCTGTCAGAGGAGCCCAGCCTTCTTGTCCTCAAGGCCATGGCTCGGGACTCCCTGTCACCCATAGGGCTGTGTAAGCAAGTAGAGGCGTGAGGGCCTGGGGGAGTCTGGAGACCTCCTGCTGCAGCCACAAAGGATGGACAAGAAGTGAAGAGGAAGAGGGGACACAGCATGCAAGGGAGAGAATGGTGAGAGTAAAGGCTCCTGGGCATGAGGGCCCAGACTCCGAGGGCAGCCCACCCAGCAGCACCCCGAAGGGCCACAGCTTCTCTGTGCCTCAGCCGGCCGTGGACAGCCATGGAGGACTTCAGAGCAAGGTAACCAAAAAGTCAGATTTGGGGAGACAAACGTATGATGGCTGCAGAAGAGATGGTGCCAGGCAGTGAGAGAGAGTTCGATGTGGATGGAGGCATGGTCCCCCAGCTGGATGCAGGGATAGCTGATCACAACCAACCACCCTGAAGGGGGGCCTGCTGGATGGGTGGAGGCCCTTGGGGTGGGCAGGTGGGCTTGAGCCTTGAGATTTCCTGTCCTGGAGTGAGGGACGTTCCAATCAGGCAGGAATCACGTGGGAATGCAGTGCCCTGCCTGGAGGCAGAGGCAATGAGAGTCCTGGGCTCAAACCCACCCCCACAGCCAGGCTACAGCCTCTACTTCAACAAAGCCCTCCCCCACCAGACCCTGGTACCCTCACTTGGCAAAGTTCATCTGCCCAAATGGCCTGATCAGATATCTGGGGCAGAGAGTTAGAGGGTCTTTTAGCCCAAGATCTGCAGACTGTCTCTCTCCTTGTCTCTGACACTCTGAGGCTTTGGAGTTAGCCAGCCTGGGTTGGGGCAGGGGCCATAATTAGGGCAGTCAGTGATAAGCAGGTGACATAGACAGACCCAAAAGGGTGAATGGGAAGGGGTCTCAGCCCTCCCCTCCCCACCCTGCCCCGAGGGTGCCAGGGGGCATCCCAGGCCGCTGGCAGAGCCTACAGCTCCCAGGGAATTGGCTCTGGAATGGAGTGGGGCGGGCCTCTCGGAGCTCTGGCCAAGGGCCTAGGCCAGGCATTCCTGCCCCACCTTTCCTGCTACTGCTGCTTCGGGAGGGTGAGGCTGCAGAGGGAGAGGCAGGAAGGGGAAGCCGCCTGACGCCCAGCTGCAGCCGTCTTCTCCCTCTGCGGGCCCCTGAGGCAACCGCGGGCCCCCAGGACACAGGGGACTCCAGGTCAGCTCAGGCAGACCAGGAGAGCCCAGCCAAGGGAATAGGAGTCCAGCCAGGGCCACCCAACTCGCACCCATGTCTCCCGAAACTGCTGGAATGGAAAGGCCCTTTGGGGATGACCTTTCTACTCTCAGTTGGCCATCAACCGGGGTCTAAGCTAAGAGGGGAGGATATTCAAGGCTGGTTGAGGAAGTGGGAGAAAGGGTAAGGCTAGGATGGGAGATGCGGACTGGGAACCAGTTCAGTGCAAGTTGAAAAGGTACCGCAGTCAATCACTCGCCGCTAGGAAGACTTGAACACCTCCACGCCTGCACTCTCCTGGGGGCCAGCACCCCGACCCCAGCCAACACCATATCTTGGCAAGGAGCTCTCTGGCCCGGAGACAGCCTGTCCTCCTCAGGTTTCCTGTCCCTCATCCCCACTGCCCAGTCTCAGCGGTTGCCCCAGGAGCAGCTTCTGACCACCTCCGACCCCTCACCTGGCTGCTCAGCCCTGGCCAGGCCTCAGCTTATCCACAGCCCTACTCTTCTCTGTACCTAAGCCATCCCTCTACAAAATGGGGGTTCAACCAGATCACAGCATTTTTTTTCTTTTTCTTTTTTTAAAATGAGAGATGGGGTTTCCCTATGTTGACCAGGCTGGTCCTGAACTCTTGGCCTCAAGTGATCCTACCATCTTGGCCTCCCAAAGTGCTGGGATTACAAGCATGAGCCACTGCATTCAGCCAAAGCAGATCATAGCTTTTCAAATGAATTAAGTCTCCCCTCAAAAGGACAAACAGGTGGAATGGGGCTTCTCTGGGTGTAGGGATCTGGTCCTTAGACTCCCCACCCCATAAAGCAGCCTATGACCATTGGGGTCCAGACTCAAGTTGGCAACTGTTAATCTAGGGGATCTTCCACATCTGTGGCCCCAAAGGGATCTCAAACCCTGGGAAACTGAGTCCCATGGCCCAGAGCAACGGGCAGAAGTTAAGCATGGCTGGGAGGCACGGGGTTGGGGTAAGGCTGCAGTCGAAGCTCGGATTCGGGTTGGGTGCCCTGAGGGGCCCATCTCCCAGGCTAGGGAGTTTGAGGCTTCATCCTCGAAGCGATGAGGAGAGTGTAAGTACAGGGGTGAGGCAGCATGAATGTGCATGAGTGTACGTGAGTGTGCATGAGTGTGCACGTTTGCAGAGCAGGAGGAAGAGGGGCTGAACCTTAACATGAGGGCCCTGCAGGAGTGGCACCTCCCCAACCCCTGTCCCACCCCCAACCTTCCCCCCTCCAGTCAAGGGCATGGTTTCCTCACCCTCTCCCTCCCTCTAGTTCGAAGGTTCCTTAGTGGCAGGCTGTGCCCAGTGTACAGATGGGGAAACTGAGGCCTGGGAACAATGGGAGGGCCCAGAGACACTATCCGTAAAACTTGTGTAGTGTTCAGACCCAGATCTCTGGCTCCAGCCCAGCAGGCTCTCCTGAGCTAAGTGGCTCAGAGAGGTTGGGCAACTCACCTGAGGCACACAGCAAGATCCTGACAGGGCTGTCCTCAGACAGTCCTGATGCTCACACAGGGTGGGGCCGGGTGAGGACAGAACTGGCCAGTCACAGCGTGCCCAGGTGCGTCAGCGGCTGCCCCTGTGGCGCTCTAACCAGTAGCCAGACCTGGTCTCTCCTCTGCATTCCTGGCCTCTGTCTACACTAGGTCCCTCCCTGGCAGGGTCACTGAGGCCTCCCCTATCCTCTCCCAGGCCTGGCTCCTCAGGTCCCTGACACACCTCGTCGTGACACTCACGCTGGTATTTCCTGGTCTGCAGAGGCAGGGAAGTTCTGCTTGCTGCGGAGGCTTTTTCCTGGGCTGCCCTGGAAGCCCAGTGGGGGACAGTGGAGAGACGCACTGCCCTAGGGAGGGGGCGCTGAACCGTCACACCTGATCCTTCAGCCTCACGCTCGCCTCTCCCCGCACCACCCTCCCTTGGCCCCTCCCCTCCCTGGCTCCAAGCCTCTTGTCCTGGAATGAGCACCCCTCCCCGCTGTCGCCTATGTCCCAGCTTCCCGTCCTCTCCCTGCCCAGGCACACACTCAGTCGCTGGAGTTTCCCAGACCCGAGCTCCTGTTCCGGCCGCCAGGCATTTGCCATGCGGCTCCCATGCGAAAGGCCACCTCCTGGACTCCCGTGTCCTGCCCTTCCGCCCTAACCAGCCGGCGTCACCTCCTCCTGGCAGTCTCTCCTGCTGGCTGGGGCCCCGCGGCCCTGGCACCACGGCTCAGGTCGGGCTCCGGGCGCTGCCCCGAACTCGAGCCCGCGGGCAGCCAGGCGGGGAGGACGACGCTGTGAGCCCCGCGGGAGCCGAAGGGGGTCTTACGAGGGACTCGGACGGCCGGGGGTGACTGCCGCCGGGACCGAGGAGCGGGGCGGAGACTGCGGCTGCCGAGGGCGTGCGGAGACGGGAGCCCCCACCTGAACGGGCTGAGCGTGGAGCGCGGGGACCCGCCGGCAGACGCGCGCCCTCCGTCGCGCCCTTACCTGAGCGCTGTGGTTGCCCCGCGCCGGGAGTGCTCCTCGCTTGCACCCCCGCTCCCGTCCCCTGC
>PVKP010016207.1:0-17813 GCA_004027715.1 Plecturocebus donacophilus | reverse complement strand
CCCCTCGCCCCGCTTGCTGCCCAAAGGAGGGGGCGCTGAACTGTCTCCCTCATCCCTCAGTCTCCCTCAGTGCGGAGGCGGGAGCCCCCCACTGCTCCGCGAGCCTGGGGTGCAGCCCCGTGACCTCCCCAGTCTGCCCTGAGTCACAGAAGCTGGCACACACGGAGTACTTGCGGGTTGGTGGAACTTGGAGCCGATAGAGGGGTATACTGAGGTGCCCTGCGTCCCCCTGGGCTGGCTGGGTGTCCATGGCCGGCTGCCCCTCCTGTGTGACCTTGGGGAAGTTTCCTTCCCCTCCGCCACTCCTGAGTCTCAACGTGGCCCAGTAGAGCATGAAGCTGGCCGGGTGTGCTTTGTGCCAAGGCCTGAGACCTTGAAAAGGGTGGCTGAAGACTGGTCTGGGACAGACCCCAGGGAGCAGGAGGGAACTTAGTTCAAACCTGTTACAAAGAAGCCCCCCTGCCAGCCACCTGAACCCCCTCTGGCCACCAGGCTAATCACCCATTGCTCTCAATGGCACCCAGGTTCCAGTGAGGAGCAGGCTCAGGGCCCAAGACGGCTGTGAAGAGCAGAAAGGGTGACCCACCAGCCCCTACTCAGTCCTGAGGAGGTGGGAGCCATCCCCCATCTTGCCGGGCTGAGGGGACCTCCAGCGGAGGTAAATGGGGGCCTGCAGCCTGCCAGGCTCCTCCCCTGTCTCCCTTGGGTTGTCGCCAGGTGGAGCTTACTGTCTGCCAAGCTGCACGTCACCCTTAGGCTTGGAGGTTTCCAGCCTGGGACCCTTCCTGAGTGACTGCAGGCCCCAGCGCCCTCACCCTCTTGCCCCACATTGCCCTCCTCCTGGGTCCTGATCCTGCAGAGCCACCCTCCCTGCTTCTCCATCCCTCCCACACTGCCAAGGCCCTGCCCCAGCTCTGGCCTCCCCTTTTCCAGCCTTGCTTTCTTGCACCCCCTGCTGCCTGAGGGGCTCCATTCCCAAAGGCCTTGCTCCTCCGGTCCCCGCCTGCCAGAGGTGTTGCTGTGTTGGTGGGTGGGGGCTGCTTCAAAGGAGATCCCTGGTGAGGTGTCCCTCTGGCACTCTGGGAAAGCCTCCCCTTTCCATGTCCTTCACCCCCAGGCTCCAGACCTTGGCCCCCACCCACCTTCACAGCCCTGATGGCCTTCGGGACTATCTGCCGGGGCACATGATCTCCCTGAGTCTACAGCACAGCCTGGCAGAGCCACCGCCCTAGCAGTTGGAATGAACTGAGGCTTCAGGTTCTAAACAGGCCTCCAAGGTCTTCCCTGTGGGGATCCTGTGTGCCTGTGGGGCAATGGGAGGGAGCAGAACATTCTGGAAAGAGACGGGTATGCAGCCTTATGCTGCTTCCTCTTGCTGTGTGATTACAGGCAATGTGTGGCCTCTCTGTGCCTTAGTGTCCCTGCTGGTGAAATTGTCTTACCTGTACCTCCTTCTCAGGGTTATGTGGGACTCTGAGAGGAGGGTCATGGTGGGTTCAAGGGGCTCCTTCAGAGATGAGCATGGTTTAGCAGATCTATGGGTCCCTGAGAACGTGGGTGTGGGCCACCAGGCATCCCTGGGATTTGGGAGGGAGGCAAGGGCTAGAGAGCGGTCATGGCCTCAGGCGGAGCATGTGGTCTCACCGCTTGCGACAAACAGGGGCAGGCGGGGCAGGGCCCCGAGCAGGGCAGATCCGATCTTGTGCTACATGTCTCCGGGCCTCAGTTTCATCATCTGCACGTGTGGCTGAGGGAAGGTAGTGCTGCCTGGGCTCCAGCAGGAAGGGAAGGGCTCCCACGGCTTCCTCCCTAGAGCCCAGACTTCCTGTTCAGCCACATCTAGGGGAATGGGAAGGCTGACTGAGCTCTGGGCCGCAGGCCAGTTCTTCCCCATTCCCTGGGTGACCTCATGGGCATTGCAAGCCCAGTTTTCCTATCTGCTAAATGGGGCAAGACCTGCCCAGCCTCTCTTCCAGCTCATTCGTGGCTTGGGGCCAGATAAGGCCTGCAGTAGTGCCCTAAGGACAGCCTCTGCTGAGTCCACCTGCCTCAGTCCCCTGCAACACAGCCAAGGGCCCCTGGCCAACCCTGCCACAGGTGTGTATACACCCACCTGCAGCACTCCGACATCCACTGCCCGCAGATACAATTCTACAGTCGGGTGACAGGTGGGTCCCTGTGCCACATGGACCCGTCTACCCCTGAACCCACTGGTAAAGGCTCCAAGTTGTCCAACTCTAGTGGCAGCCCTGGGTACACATGTGCCCAACCACAGGGACACAGACTGGCACACTGCTCCAGGGAGCACACAAGTAGGTGAATGGCCCCTGTCATTCTGGCGACATTGAGACACACTCAGCCACACACAAAGCTGCATGCAGAATCCACACGCACTCCCGTGCGCACCAGTGCCTTAGCGCACAAGGCACGTGCTCAAGCACACACAGGCCCAACACAGGCCTGGCCCAGCCCCACAGCTATTCTGGGCTGAGCCTGGGGCCAAGAAGGTCAGGGACAGCCAACTCCCAGCAGGCCCCAGCTGCTGCGTCATAGGCCTACGCTGCTCAGCTCCCACCCCCTCCCCAGGCTCAGTCCCTGGATTCTAGCCTAGCTTTGTGATTGGGGGGCCTCATTTCCTACCCCCAGCTTCCCCAGAGCTAACCCTTAAGCCCTGGGGTTTCAGGCTCCAGGAGAGAACTTTCCACAGGGTGCCCTGGCCAGTACCCCCTGCCTTGCTCACAGCTTCCAATCCACAGGCCCTAGAGGTTGGACTGGGTCCCCACAGGAAACTCACAGGAGCTAAAAATAGTACAGGAGGGAGAAGCAGGGTTCTGCAGGCCAGCATTCACAGCACCATGTATGGAGGGGACACCGTCTTCCAGGAAACAAGGCTGGGGGACCTGGAGTCCAGAGCGCCCCAACCCCAGACATGATGGCCCCAACTACGGTTGGGGTGCAGGGGCGATGTGGGGGCCCTCCTAAGAAGCAGAAACAGTACTGGACGCTGGGCAGTGCCCTGGGTTAGAGGCAGAAGGCTGAGTTGGAGGCCACGGTTCCTGTGTGACCTTAGGCAGGGCATAACCCCCTCTGAAAAGCCCTCAGAGCTGTAAAGTCCCTCAAAGATGGGGGGCGGGGAAACCTGTGTGGTGCTAGGTGTTGATTTTCATCGTTGGCTCCTGGCTCACAGCTCCCATTGCCCTTGTTCCTATCTTTGGCTATAATGTGCTGGGCCTCAGGGCAGGCCCCAGGAAACGGAATCTCTCTAACCTTCTGCCCTGCTTTCTCCTGCCCCAAGCCAGGACCCTAATCTTCCCACACCTTTCTGATTGCAGATCTTAAGACCTTCCCCAGAGCAGGTCCTGCCCTGTACTCTGAGAGAAAGGAATGCAGATGTCATGAAGCCTCCATAAAACCCAAGAGGACGGGGTTCAGAGGGCTTCCGAAGAGCTGAACATGTGGAGGCTCCTGGAGGGTGGCCGTCGGGAGGGCACAGAAGTCCCACACCCCTTCCTCCACACCTCGCCCTAGGCAACTCTTCCCCTGTATCCTTCGTAATACCCTTTATAATAAACCAGTAAAAGTAAAAATCAATGCTTCCCTGAGTCCTGTGACCCACTCCAGCAAATTAAACCCAAAGAGGACGTAGGAATCCAATTTGAAGCCGATTGGTCAGAAGTTCCAGAGGCCAGATTGGGGACTGCTGTCTTGGGGCTGGGTGGGCAGTCTCAGGAACTGAGCCCTTAATCTGTGGGATCTGCACTATCCCCAGGTACCGCTTACCCGAATTGAATTGGAAGGCACTCAGCTGGTGTCTGCTGCTTCGTGTGCAGGGAAAAAGCCCACATATTTGGTCATCTGTGTTGATGATTGCTGTTGTGTTGGTGTAAGACCAGCGGAAAAGATACAGTTTGAGAGGGTTTTCAAAACTACTTTAACTTTCAGGCTCTTCGCCTCAACGCGGTGTTTAATACTAGAGAATTGGAAGCAATGGAAATGCCGAACAAGGTCTTATTGAGTTTTTATACAGTGTAACATTACATAGCCTTTAACAATAATGACGATAATCACAATGACTAGCATTTAATAAAGGCTCGTGATGTGCTGGTGCCAGATACTGAATTTTAAAAAATAGAGGTGGGGTCTCCCTGTGTTGCCCAGGCTGGTCTCAGACTCCTGAGTTCAAATGATCCTCTTGCGTTGGCCTCCCAGAGTGCTGTGATTACAGGCACCAGCCACCGCAGCTGGCCCATGATCCTGAATTATATCTATTTTACAGATGAGGGATTGAAGCTCAGAGAGGTTAAGTAGCCCATCTGAGGATTCACAGCTGTCTGTATATGCTCATGTCCCAGAAGCCTTAGTGCAGTTTTAAGCTTTAATAACTTCAGAAGTTAGGACATATAAAGCTTACAAATTTACCAAAAAAATTTTTTGAAGCTTGTTTAAATTCTGTTTATGCTACTTTAGTTTTGTGAATTTTGAATGACCTAAGTTTCTTTCTTTCTTTCTCTTTCTTTCTTTCTTTAAGAGACAGGGGTCCCACTATATTGCTCAGGCTGGTCTCGAACTCCTGGTCTCAAGCATTCCTCCCACCTCAACTTCCCAGTGTTAGGATTACAGGCGTGAGCCACCATTCTCAGCCAACTCAAATTTCTTTCAGTCAACTTTTACCATCTTCAGAGGGCAAAAAAGGAAACTGAAACTGTCAAATGGTTTTTCTTATACATTTGTAGCTTTATACTTCTGAGGTTATTAAAGCTTAAAACTGCACTAAGACTTTTGGGACACCCTGCTACTTAAGTTCAGTCATTTTGACTTTGAAGCCTGTGTGATAATATTTGGCTGTGGTGGGGTCAAGGAGGATCTAGAGTACTTGAGTTGGTTTAAAAAAATATCTGGGTACAAAAGTATACTAGAAATAGTGTATAGTGAGATCTCAGCAGTGTTCCAGAGTCTAGAGAAGTGGAACCCACGCAGGGCAGTGGCCATCTCAGGGGACACCCGGGGACACGCATCATTGCATTTTCTTTCAGATTTCTTCACTGGGCTTGTCCTACTTGTAGGAAAAGATGGCCGGGGCAGACCTGTGTTACTTATAGTTAAATGATTACAAGCTTGCTTTGCTTTTTATATACTGAGATTTGTGCCCCAGATCAAATATTGAATTAAGAAAACTCCAAACTATGGTGCAGTAAAATAAAAGCAGATATCAAGTGGTAACAGGAGGCCTATATAAAGACCGTCTGAGAGCGCTTTAAACCTCGGAAGGCTGCCGTGTGGTTGCAGGGCAGGAAAGGCTGCTTTGCTCCCATGTCTCTTCCCAACATAGGGTCTGCGTGAGGGTCTCGTAAAGAGGGCTTGCTTGTGCAAGAACTCTGGGCAGGAATTCGACCTCTGCTCACAAGAGGGTCTTTGCAGGTGGGAGCTTGCAGGACAAGAAATTCTTGCAGGGCAGAGATAACCGGAACGCCACAGACTCTGCCTAAGAATATGGAGTAATTCTGATTGCTTTGTGTCCGCAATGCTCGGGAGATAAAAACCCCCTGATGCGTAGTGTGAGGTCCCTCGCCTATCCCTGTGCCTCTTTTGCAAATGCACCTGATAGACAATGGGTGGTAAAAACTCTGTGTCCTTAGTTAGCATGTCTTAGAAGAACCACATTTGCTATTGAATGCTGCAGATACATGCTCTTCCCCTGGCCATCTTCCTTCTCAACCCTCCTCCCCACAGCCCGAAAGATTAACGATAATGCACCCAATAAAAAGTGTGTGGAGCCCAGAGCTCAATGCCAATGCGGACCACCCCACGCGAGTGTGTTGGACCCCTGGACCCATACTGTGAACTTCTAGTCTTGTCTTTGTCTTATTTCTTTTCTCACTCCCTCGTCACCACCAGGACATGGGGCACCCACGTCCAGGGTTGGGCTGGTTCCCAACACTACTTCTTGATGGATGGATGAACTTTAAAAAAAACAGAAACAGTTCTTCCCTGACTGAGCTGTGAATGGGAACCTACAAGCAGCAGAGGGCTGCCGGCCCTATTAAGGAGAGCCAGCACTCTCATATTCATTAATTCATATCATCCTCACTTCAATCATGGGAGTCTCGCCCTCCCCATTCCATGGATAAGAAACAGAAACAGAGGAGTAATGCTTCTCTCAGTGCAGTACTGCCAGGCTCACTTAGTCCTCACCCCAACCAGCCTCCCTGACCCCATGTCCCGAGGGTGACCCCCCTGACTGGTCAGTGTGGCTTTCCCAAGCCTGGCCTGTGACCAGCAGCATGAGGAAGTCGGGGCTGGAGAGCTGCAGCAAGTGATTTG
Organism: Plecturocebus donacophilus; assembly: GCA_004027715.1. NCBI lineage: Eukaryota > Metazoa > Chordata > Mammalia > Primates > Pitheciidae > Plecturocebus > Plecturocebus donacophilus. Next base: position 11,492 of record PVKP010016207.1, on the reverse strand, counting down.
GATTTTAGCAGAGTTCCTGTTTGCCTGGCCAGGTCATCTCTGGGGAGGACGGGGTGGTCCAGCCCACTCACTCTCCAGACTTTGCCGCCCACTGTTGATCGTCTCTTCAGTGGGTCTCCTGGGCTGCCCTCCTCCATAGTTCTCGTTTTCCTGCCTGGCTGTCATCTCCAGCCCCTGACACTGGCAGGTATCTGCAGGTGGCCCTCTGCTCCCTACTGCAGCCTGCTGTGGTCCTTGCCCACTCATGGCATATCCAGGCCAGAACCTCACAGGGCTCTGGAGCCACAGGGCCCCCCGTTCTCAGGGCAGGCCTTGCTGGGGAGAACCAGGCCATTCCCAGCCTGCGCAGGCCTCCACCAGTGTCCCTGATGATAAGGGCTGCAAGAGGCTCAACACCTGTGCTGCTTCTCCTAACACTCAGCAGCAGGAGATAAATAAGAATGGAAGGAATGAAGGAAGAAGGAAGGAAGGAAGGAAGGGAGGGAGGGGAGTGTCTGCTGACTCCAGGCCTCCCCACTCCTCTTCCTAAGTCTTCAGCCCCTCCCCCAGGTCTCTACATCTCCTCAGAACCTCCCTCTGTCCCCCGCTGTCAGGCTCAACATGGGGTCAGGGCCAGAGTGCAGTGTGGGCCAACTTCAGCATGAGGTAAGGGTCCTGGCTTAGACTGAAGTCAGAGTCAGAGTTCAGGCTGGGATAGAAGTTGAGGGTACCCAGGGTCAGAAAATGGTTCTCCAGCCCTTCCAGGAGCAGCCCACTTTTGTCCCATGGGGCAGAAGATGCTGGCTTCTTCCAGAACCTTCCATAACACTGCCAGCTGGCAGCTCTGACCATACCATCCCCTGCTCTCCAGCTCTGGTGTCCAGGGTGACAAGAGCCGCCTCTAGGCAGGAAGCCAAGCCAGAAAGCCCAGGACATCCCTGAGCGCCTGTCGCCATGGCAACCTGCCCGCTCTGCCCCACCGAACTCAAATCCAGTATATTTTTCAAATCCAGCATGACAGAATGGGAAGGGCCTTCTATCAGCAGATTCCAGCCCCTCCCCTTGTCCCAGATGGAGAAACTGAGGCCCGTTTGCAGAAGGGAGGAGGACCCGTTGATTAGGGACCTGACTTCAGCCTGTCCTCTCTCCCTCCCACCCCCACCTCAGTGTCCCTGGGGGCGCCAGGAGCTCTGAGGAGCTTGCGGCCGATCTCCCGGGAGGAGGCGGGCTCTCCACCGCAGCGATGGCGGGGGCGGGCGGCCGGGAACCTGACACCCGGGATGAATAAATGATGCTTGCTGACTATCGGTGGCCAGAGCTCGCAGCTACCAGGCTCCGGTTGGCAAGGGCAGCGACCGGCGGCCGGCCCACTCGTCCGTGGGCTCCGCGAGCGGCGCGAGGATGGCGGGGCGGCCGGGCGCGGGACCCCTCTGGGCGCTGGGCGGCGCCGCGCTCGGGGCGTGCCTCGCCGGGGTTGCCGGGCAGCTGGTGGAGGTGAGGCCGCGGCGCGGAGGGACTGGGGAGGCTGTCGCCGTCCAGGCGGGGGGCAGGGGGAGAGGGGCGGCTTTCTGATCCGGAGCTGGCTTTATCCCTTCCTCTTGCCCTGGGAGATCCCGTCTCCTGGGCGACGAAGCTCTGCCCCAAGCGCTGCCAGGCTGTGAGAGAGACCTAGCCCCACGCTAAGGGTCCCTCGTCTCGTGGAAGGGCACAGCCCCCCATTTCAGAAACAGCAGACTGTTGGGGGAGACTCAACTTGACTTTAGGGATTCCCAGCCTGACTGGGGACACAGCCCTGCCCAGACTGATGTGGGACACTGGGCCTCCATCCTCCAGCCTTTGGTCTCACTGGCAGGGAGGTGCACAGCCCGGGGTTCCTGGACCTCTAGTCTGATGAAGCAGATCTAGACCCTGAATTTAGGGTCTTCTGGAGGTAACAGCCCCTGTCTCCAGAGATACTCCAGGGACCCCCGTCTAATGGAGAGGGGAGACACAGCCTTAAGAGGGAGGGGAGGGCATTCCAAGTTGGAGGGTGGGACAGCAGGATCAGGAGACCCTTTGCAGAGAAGCCACGTGGAGCACTAGGTCCAGAGGGGCCGGCGGGGCTCAGGGACTGGGGAGTCTGACTCAGTCCAGGTGATGACGGGGAGCTTTATAGAAGGTTTCTGCGCAGGGACAAGTCACGATGAGTTCTGGTTTGATAGGAGAGTAAACTGGAAGGGGTCACACAGTGGGAGAGCTGGGAGGAGCTGCTGAGAGCACAGCAGCAGGTGGAGAGGATGGCCGGGGTGGTGGGGCGGTTGGGCAGAGCCTGGCTGGAGCCAGGAAGGGTGGGGCCATTTGTCGCCTCCCTAGCCTCCTTGCACCCCACTCCTGCTGAGCCTGAAATGGGAGCCAATGAGGGAGCTGGCAGACCAGACCTAGAATTCTGGATTGTGAGGTGAGGCCAGAGGGAGGAAGCCCAGGAGCCAGGGCCAGGGAGAAGCGGGGGAGGGAGGCTGTGAAGGCGGGGGCCAACCAAAGGGAAAGGAAAACAGAAATGCAAGAGGCGGTGAGGGGTGCCCAGGGAAGCCCTGTGGGGTGGGGGCTTGGGGACAGTGTGGGATAGGGAGGACAGAGCCATGGGGAGGTCGTTATGTGGGGACACAGCCCTGAACTGGAGGGTTTGCTGGGGACATAGGGACAGAGCCCTGAACCTAGATGTAGCCTGTCCCTGCTGTTGCCCAGAGGGCGTGACCAGGAGGCTGGGCTAAAGTCAGGTATCATCAGCTCCAGTGTCCCCGTAAGGGGAGCTAGGCTGGCTTGAGCCCCGTGGGGTGCACTTGGGCCCCTCACGGGCTGTCCTGAGGCCTGGGTACAGAAACTGAGCTGGTCTAGGTGCAGACAGAAAGCTGGAGGCGGGGGAGGCTAAGTCAGTTCTGAGCCAAGGACTCTTCTCCCCCACCCCTAGGAACTCATCTTCCCCCAGCTCGTCGAGGGAAATTGCATTTGGAGGCCATCTGCCTGCCATCTGCCTGCGGCCTGAGCAAGGCCCTAGCTTTTCCCTCACGGAAGCACCAGAGACGTAGGCAGGGCTGGGGGCCATGTCACCACGCACCTCGGCCCTGCATGGGTCCCCATCAGCCTCCATCAGCCCGTGAGGCTCTGAAGGAGATGGGGGCCTCCATGCTGCAGAAATCAGACCCCAGCAGGGCCTACCATGAGGAGAATAGCAGCTGTTACCTGCTGCCGTCCAACCAAGACCCCTATCAGTCCCAGCTCCACCCACATCAGGGCTGGGGCAAAAATGTGTAGGAAGCGAGCTTTCAGCTGCCTTGGCTCAGAACCTGAGAACTTTACTACGGCCCTCTGAGTCTTCCAGTCATACAACCCAGCCGGGCCAACACACTGGGCCTTAGAATTAGGGCAGCTGCCACCACCGAGCCCCTAACCCTAATGCCACTGACATGTGCCTGACCACCCCACATGTGCTCCAACCACACATGTGCCTGACCTCACACAAGCTCCCCAACCTTACGTACATGGGTCTGACCCCACACATACATCCAGGTGACGGTACTGAGGAATGGTGTCTTCTTGTCAATAGCTCACCCTGGCCAGGAGAAAAAAGCCTGGGAATCAGGTACCAATCCCAGCCCACAGATCCTCTGGGTTACCTGGGACAGGTCACTGATCCTCTCTGAGTTCTGCAGCCCATGCTGAAGGGTGGCATTCACTAGATAAAGAAGCGCCTGGCTCATGATAGATGCCCAATCCATGTTTATGGGGCTGGGGGAAGAAGAACTGAATGATCGAGCTACAGGTTGCCTTTCTTCTCAGAAAACCAGAATGGACTCCTCCTGTCTGTCATTATTTGGTAATCAGGGGACAACAGCTTGCTCATATGCCCCAGGGTTCTCTCTCTCTCTGAGGACAGACCCCTCTCCCTGCCCCTCAGCCACATTAAGTGACATAGGGTCATGTCCATCTCTGGTCAGGGACAGATCTTACTCAAATTCCACAGTGTGGGTACACGTGTCTTCACACCTGGCCAGGACTGTGTCCCCTAGATACCCAGGGTGGGCCATGTTCCCTAGACACCCAGAGTAGGCCATATCCCCTAGACACCCAGGGCAGGGCCGTGTCCCCTGTACAACCAGGACAGAACCGTGTCCCCTCAACACCCAGGACAGAACCATGTCTCCTAAACACCCAGGGCTAGGGCCATGTCTCCTCAGACCTGGAGCACGGATATATCCCTTAGATATCCAGGACAAGGCCATTTTCTCTCATAACTGGGACAGGACTGTGTCCTCTAGACCCTGGGGCAGTGTCCTGTCCCTCCAGCCCCCCAGGGCAGGGTAATGTCCCCCTGGAAAGTGGGAGTGGCTGGCTGTGCTCTACTCAGGCTTGCTATAGCCGCGCTTCTGCCTTTTGGCCTCCAGGTGTCGCTACAGCACTGCAGACCTTTTATTTATCTAGTGCCTGTCCTGTGGACACTCTGGCTGAATCTTCTGTTCAGAGAGTGACTTCCAGTAGGGTAGGCGACCATAGGAGGCCACGTGGCAGGAGTCCAGGCCAGCTGGCAGAACTATGAGGCCCTGACTCCTAGCTCCACACCCCACCCTCACTGGGGAGATGTGAGAGCAAAGCCAGTCAGCCAGCACCGCGGACGCCTCGCTTTGTCTCTGGCCTTGGTCCTGAGACCCCATCTGCCTGGGTGGAGCCCAGGACTGGAGTAGGAGGGCGTAAACCTGGCCTGGACAAGCCATCCACGTTTGCTCCTCCAGGCCTTTGTTTCCTCAAGCATCACCCACCCTCCCACTCCAAGTCCCTGGCCTGCTCAGTTCTCTTGCTCTAAATCTGGAACTTTCCAAGGTCTGGGGTGTTGGTAGTGCTTGCTGAGGAGAATTGATTCTAGGAGATTCTGAAATGCTTGGGCTGAGTCCTTGCTGAGGCCTGGGCCCTTCTCAGCCAGTCCCAGCTGGCTGGCCTCTGCCTGGCTCACTCCCCTCTCTCCTGACCCACAGCCCAGCACGGCCCCGCCCAAGCCCAAGCCGCCCCCGCTGACCAAGGAGACCGTGGTGTTCTGGGACATGCGCCTGTGGCACGTGGTGGGCATCTTCTCGCTCTTCGTGTTGTCCATCAGTGAGTAGATGCTCCTGCCCTCTCCACCACGCTGCAGTGGGAATCCAGCACCCCCTTCCCCCCCGCAGAGGGCTCGGAACAGCAATTCCGGGCAGTACAAGTAGGCCAGGCGCCCGCAGGAGACCCGCCGTGGTTTCTGGCACCTCCTGATCCACGCAAACTCCCCGTGGAGGGCTGACAGGCCAGTGGTGACCTGAAGTATTCTGCCGGACCCAGGGAGGTAGCCACATGGCAATTATGGTAATTACAGGGAACTCCACTGAACAGAGGACTGGGACGAGGACGTGTCATTTTTCCCTATGGCTGGCCTCCTGATGCTTTTCCTGCAATTTGGCCAGCTTAAAGGCCACACCCAGGGGCCCCAGCAAGGCTACCCTCCACTAGAGGTTCCCCAGACGCCCAGCAGATGTGGCTCCCAGGCTTCGATCCCTGACTTGTCAAATACCATTTTCCGGGAATGACTCACACCCGCCTCAATTAAAAGCAGGAAACCCATTCCTCTCCTGGGGTCTGGGAGCTTCTTGATGCAAAGTCACAGCAGAGATGGGCTTGGCCAGCTCCCCTTAGCCCTCCCCTCAGAATAGTGGTCTGGAGTTGGGGAAGGGAACAGACAGGCACAGGGGACGGAGGCCGAGTAGGGAGGCGGCCATGGCACAAAGCGTCTGAGGTTCCCAAGAGGCAAAAGCCGAGTATAGGGGGATGCAGGCAGTAAAGGGAGAAGCAGCCCACTTCCCTGCAAAGGTGTCACAGAGGAGGGTACTCTGTGCTGCAGACCAGTGGGAGGGTGGGTGGGGTTTTTCAGGAGCGGAGGCTGAAAGTCGTTCTGGGTAGAGGGGATAGTATAAGCAGAGGCTGGAGGAAATGCAGCCTCACACAGGGTCTCAGATGACCCCGAATGGACATTTGCTGAGTGCACCATGGGTGGGGAGGTGAAAAGCTGCACTTAGTCCCAGCTGAAGCTGTCCAGGGATGAGGTGCCCCAGAGAGCTGGATGGCCCACAAAGAGCCCATCCAGATGTTAGGAGCTCTGAAGAAAACATGACATCTGATGTGCATGTGCTTCTCCTGGCACCAGAAGTGCCTTCCCAAGAGAAAATATCCACCCTGCACACCCCGCCCCCCATCTGAGTGACAGGCTGTGATTTGTTCCCAGCTGAGGCCAAGAACAAGTCAGACATCTGAGTAGAGGCCCCACAGACAGACAGGTGTGCCTGCAGCCTCAACCAGGTGTCCACAGAGGGAAACAGCCCGCTGCAGGGCTGGTGGGTCATCTGCCCTGAAAAAGCCACAGGCGCAGCCTAGGGTGCAGATCTACGGAGCAGCAGAGAGAGCACTGCGGGCCTCAGACAAAACAAAGGTGCCTGGGGCCACATGAGAAAATCGCAGTGTCAGACCCCAAGCAGCACTTGGACATCAACCACACAGACCATCTCTAACCCCATTTCCTAGAAAGGGTAAGGGATAGTCCTACCTTGTCTTATCTTGCACTGGTTATCTTCCATTGAGACCTGCGGTTGAGACCAACCTTGGGTCTCAGACACGGACACAGGCTCTGGAGAAATCCAGGACCCAGCTTCTTAGATCAGGCCTGCTGTCTGCTCAGGTCCACCCCCAGATGGTCAGATCTACAGCTAGGGTCCTTGTGCAGCCCCCTCCTCCAAGTGTATGCCTGGATGATGCTGGCTCCCCAGTTCATTCCTTCAAGAGTCCAGTCCTGTTCCCAGCAGCGAAGGCTTTGAGATAATCCCATTCATTCATTCACTGATTTTTTTTTTTTCTTTTATTCTGAGCCTGGGTGAGAGCTAGTGGGACCACAGTATTTGTCTGAAGGGGTTCTGCCTTGGTTACATCAAATGACCCTAGGAGGTCCTCCAGTCCAGGCTACAGAGATCTGATCCATCTTCCCCAAAATAGACCTGGCTCGTCCTCCATCGGCCTTTCTGCCCCCAGGAGGCTGCCAGGAAGTTATGTCTGGTCATCCAATTTATAATAGGAACCAGTTCCATCCCCTCCCCTAGGGCTGGGGCCAAGGTGGTCAGGCTGTGGGGGCCTTAGAAAAATAGACTCAGCCCAGCCAGGTCCTGGCAGCCCTGCCCTGCCCTGCCCGTCACTAGACAGGCCAGCTCCATGCCCTGGCCCAACTGGCGTGGGTGCAGCTGGCCTCAGCCGGAAAACCACTCCTGGAATAACTCTGTCTGAGGTGAACGCCCCAGGGCAGGGTTTGTGCCCTCTCATGGGCTCCCGCCCGAGCCAGAGAGAGCCCAAGGGTGTCCTCCAGGAGGCTGAGGAGGGCATGCAGAGCCACGCCCTCTCATGACTGAGGCAGCTCTGGCCCAGCTCTCCATGGCGTGGGGAGGAGGAGCTGAGTTGCACTAGAGGCGCTGGATGGCCCCAGGAAGCTATGGCTTAAGTCATGGTGCAGCCCTCTGCCTTACCCTCCGGTGACTGTCAGTCTATTCAGAAAGACCCTCAGGACCAGGACTGGCGACATAATTTAGTGGGGGGCCCTTCCAAGCACCAGGGCCCGTACAACTCCGTGAAGTCAGCCCTGCTCAGGAGAGCCACTGTGGCCGTCACAGGGTCCACAGGGGTTTTGTCAAGATGCTGAGCCTCCTGCCAGCGTCTGGTGGGTGAGACACACGCGGGTGCATGGGGGTGGCCTGAGGAAGGCGGGTGCCATTCCTGGGGTGTCGGAAGCCCAGCCCCAGCCAAGCCTGCTCTGTCCTCCCTACAGTCATCACCCTGTGCTGTGTCTTCAACTGTCGAGTGCCACGGACCCGGAAGGAGATTGAAGCCCGGTACCTGCAGCGGAAGGCAGCCAAGATGTACACAGACAAGCTGGAGACTGTGCCGCCCCTCAACGAGCTCACAGAAATCCCGGGAGGTGAGTCGGCCCTGGCTCCAGCCCTGCGGTGCCAGCCAGTTCCTCAGTCCTGCTGCCCTGTTCCTACCCTCCAACCGCAGCAGGTTCAGGGAGGGGCCCCAGCCCTGCCCCTGGACACCAGAGCACAGAAATCGGCCAGCGCGAGGCAGATAGAACGATGAGCCTATTCTCCAGTAGGAAGAAGGAAGGAAAAGGCAGGGGGTGGGAGGTTCTGGGGCTCTTCCCCTCAGGACGGTCAGGCCCCAGGACCTCGTCTCACCCCTGTCACATGGTCTCTTTCCCCTGCCCCGCAGAGGATAAGAAGAAGAAAAAGAAGAAGGACAGTGTGGACACAGTGGCCATCAAGGTAGAGGAGGACGAGAAGAATGAGGCCAAGAAGAAGAAAGGAGAGAAATGAGGACATCCTGGAGGCGGCCGCTGGGGTTGGCAGATTCGAGCTCAAGCCATGGGCAGGTCCAAGCATGTTGGACTCTGAGCTCATTCGTGGACCACAGAGGCTATGGATCACAGAGGGGGAAGCTGAGGCCGGTGCCCACACCCTCATGGCCCATCAGGAGCAGGGACCAGACTCTGGCAGGTGTCCTGCCCCCAGCCCAGGCTTGGCTCCTTTGGCCCCATCCACATGGGTACTGTTGGCAGAGGCGGTCTGAGGTCACTGTCCCTCTGCAGATACACTGCTGTCCCCACCCAGACCTCCCTCTGTCCCACCCTTTCTGCCATGGATGGCAGTGGGTGTGAAGGAGTAATGGGATGAGGGGTTACTTCAGCCACCCTTTCAGCAGGAAACGGCTGAAGTACATGGGTCAGGGTGTGAGACCACACCCAGCCTGGCCATGAGGAGGCAGAGAGGGTCACTGGGGGAAGTTGTGGCAGCAGGAGGGACTCTGCCTGGCCAAGGAGGAGCCCTGATGGTGAGGAGACTGCCTGGCAGCTCAAGGAAGTGATCAGAGGTGGCTCCAGAAATGGAACCCCCAGCCCAGCAGACAGCAAGCTCAAGGCAGTGGGCGACCCTCATTTCACACGTTGTGATGGAGCTGAGGCTGCTGCCAGGCCCAGCATGAGGCCCCAAGGCTCGGGCTCAGGGCTGGGCTGCAGGGCTGGGTCAGGGGTACACAGAGCTAAGGCCAGTGGGCTAGAGGTTGTAGGAGAGAGAGCTGGGGCCTGGGCCCTTCTTGGGAATCATAGCATATTTAAGAAGCCAAGGGGGACCTTGGGCTATTCTGGTGATCCCTTCTCTGCCCAGCAGTGCCAGGAGGTCTCAGGGCCCTAGGAGATCACAGCAGGGGCACACTGACCCTCCGCCTGCTGACCATAACAGCACCAGCTTCTCTGCAGCTTCCTCTTCTACCATTTCCCACTACGGGCACCTAAAAGAAGCATCTCTGACCAAAAGACAAAGGCCCACCTGGGGGAGGGAAGATGCACAGAGGCGCTTCCAGATGGCATGGAACAGACTAAGGCTCTGAAACCTAGGCCTGAATACTCCAGAGACACCAGAGGGTTCCCAGCCGGGGAGCCTGCTGGCAAATCAGCCTGTAGAGATTTGTGAATAAAGCTGAGTGCCTTCTCAGAGCCAGGCCTAGGAAACGGCCTCCTGAGATGACCCCTCGGGATGTGCTGTTCCCAGAGCATTTATGTGGAGAGTGATATAGCAGTGAACGACAGATGGCTCAGGCCAGGCTAATGTCCCCTCCCTGACTCTTCTCCCAGCCTCAATTAGGATGTGATAGAGAGAGAAATGGGGGCCAAGGGGCTGAGGGGCAGCTGCAGCCACCAGGACCCACCCCTAAGGCAGGCACAGGACTCAGGAGGGACCCCGAAGCTCTCTGGGTGCTGAGTTCACAAGGCTGCACCCATGACTTTCAATAGGCCTTTGATGGTCTGTGCCCAGTACTGGGGACACGAGAGTCAAGCCTGGCTCCTGACCTGGACCTGGATCGTCACTGTACAGGAAGGAGAGTGATCCAGGCTGATGAGGAAGGCGCATGACATGGGGTCTTAGGACCAGTGAGAAAAGGAGAAATGGCAAAAGGCCCCATCATGGAGGCTGATGACTCTGCCCCAAGATGGGGGAGGCAGTTGGCTGACCTCTGCCCTCAGCCCATGGGCTTCTCCTATATAGTGGTGACAAGGACCATTCTACTCATGCAGAACCCTCCTGTGTGGCCAGGCAGCAGAAGTCCAGAGGGGTAGGGGCTACTCAGGGTCACACAGAGCAACAGAAGCCTGAAGCCTGGGCTGGGCTCCACCTGCCCTCCCGCTGACATGGGGCCACCACTAGCCTTTTATGGGCAGGCCTGGCTGCTGATGGTTGGAATAATGTCTGACTCCAACAGGTGTCTGCCACAGTGTCCAGAAAGGGGAAAGAGATAGAGGGTCAAAGTTCTTTATGGCTCTTTGGGGTAATGAAAGGATGTGTTCTAGCCTCTGGCCAGAAGGCAACCAAAGTCAAGGAAAGCCTGACTCCCACAGCATCACAGAAAGAGCACGCACTTCCCAGCCCAGACAGCTGCGCCCTCACTCCAGCCTCAAGCTGAGTCCCGGCGGCCCCAGCTTCAGCCTGGGACGTTCCAGATCCTCCATCATCTGACCCTAATATCACCCCTTCATAGCCCCTCCACCTACTGCAGGAGTCACCCCAAATCTTTGGATGGGGGCAGATCCTGGAGGCTTTACAATTTTCAGTGTAAACTGCCCGGAGTTCCCCCCTCACCCTCATCTGGTTCACCTGCAGACTCCCACTAGTGCAGGTCCAGGAAACAAGGGGCCTCCGAGGCCAAGGAAGGAGGCATGGGAAAGAACAATGTTTAATCGAGCACCTCATCTCCACCCTGACTCTCAGGGCTGTGAGAGCTGCAGTTGCAGCAACCTGGGCACAGAGGCAAGGGTGGCCGACAAGTGAGGGAGGGCACACACAGTCAGAGGGCGGCAAGGAGGCTGAGGGGCAGTGGGAGTGTCAGGAGCAGGGCCCTGGATGGGGCCGGCAGGGCCAGTGCCTGCCCGTGGAGGCAGTCCAAGATCCAGTGTTGGTAGGAGGAGACATGTAGGTAGATGGGCGGGGCCTCGCTCTTCTGGCAGCCTGCGCCCCAAATCACCAATCCCACCAGGCGCCACGTGCCCTCCGTAGAGCAGACCAAGGGCTCTCCAGTTAGCTCCTGCGGGAAGGGTTGGAGGGAGTAAGGGTCAGGGAGGCCAGGTGAGGCCAGAGACATGATCCAGCTCAGGGACAGACAGGATGTCCTCATACCAGGTCCCCCACAGCCCACCAGTGCCAACATGGGTGAAGAGTGCTGCACACCCAGGAGACCTTCCTCAAAGGGTTTCATCCCCCTCCTCTTAACACCCACCCTCCATCTCCCACGGATCCCCACTCCTCTCACCTCCAACTGCCATTCCCATTCCCAGCCCCCACCTCTTTCCTCCCAACCTCTCACCAACACCCTCCATCCCCATCTCCCCCAGGCCTGCCCACCCCCTTCCCCTCCCCTCCCCACCTCTACTCCTC
>PVKP010016206.1:20098-48824 GCA_004027715.1 Plecturocebus donacophilus | reverse complement strand
TGCCCTGTGGGCCCGTCCATGCTGGGGACAGGACTCAGAGCCAGGCCCCCCAAAGGAAGCAGGCAGATGTCCGCCTCGCACTCACCTTATTCCTGGGAACTCTCGTGCCCACGTCCGCAGTCGCCTCCCGCCTCCCACTCTGCCCCGTTTGCTTCAAGCGTGGTGCCTGTGTTCCCTTCCCGGAGCAGACTCTTGACAACTGTTAAGCTGGGGCTGGAATTACCCATCACTGGAGAGCAGGTGCAGTGAGCAGGGGGAGTCCCCAGTTCGGGGACAGGCGGGAACTGAAGTCATGACTTGAGACAGGGTCGTGGACAGGATGGTCTCCCTCCCTGGTGGGAGGACCCGAGGGGCTGGTCCCTTGAGGCCCCTGGGCATTTAGTCCCTGGCTGTGCCTGTGGTGGCATCACACGACTTCCCTAGCTTAGGGTCTCTCCTTCCCTTTGGAGACCCTCGCCACCCCCCACCCCACTCCTGATCCGACCAGGCGGACCCTTTGTTCCCCTGGTCCTTCCCCATGTCCTTGTCCTGTCCCTACTGCAGGGATGAGAAACCCAAGCCCCAGGGCCCGCCTCAGGCCATACAGCTGGCAGGGACGGAGGAGGTGCCCGGTGCCATTCTGGGTGGCGGGTAACTTCAGGGCCAGCCCTTCCTGGATCCACTTCTCAGCTCCCGGCCTGGGCAGGTACAGATCCCTCTGCCAGGCACACCCCTCCCCGTGCCTGACAGAGTCTGTGCCTGTGATACCGCCTCAGGGAAGCCCTCCCTGGCTCCCGTCCTCCCCTGGCAGCCCTGATGGCTCCTCCTGCCGGCACGACCTGTGCGTGCTTGTCTCCTGCCTCCCTCCACTGTGGGAATGTGTCCCTGGCACCTGGAATAGGCCTGGCCCATCATGGCACCAGGAGGTGTCTGTGGAGCCAGTCAAGGCTGTCGAGGGGAAGGCTGCTAGGAGCGCTCTTCTTCCCCCGATCAACATCTGTCAGCAGATCTTGGAGGGCTTCAGATGGGGAGGAATGAGGGGACCTTTAGAAACCCCTGTGGTCCCTGCCTCAGGCCCCTAGGGCAGGGCTGGTGACTGCGGTCGGCGGAGGAGGCAGTGCAGGAAGCAGAGAGGCAGGACCGGGGTCCCAGAGGGAGAGCTCGAGGTGGAGCAGGAGGCGTGCAGGCCGGGGCATGTGTGAGCATGAGCGTGCTTGTGGATGCAAGGGTGTGCAGCACGCGTGAGAATACAGACGTGTGCATGCCTCCCTCGAGGTCCTGGGTTATCTGTTCTGTGTGTCAACTTAGTACTTTGGTCCTTTCTCCTGCATCTCAAGCCCAGGACAGAGGCCCAGCACCTGATGAGGTTCCTGATGAGCAGATCCCGGCTCTCATCCACTCCAGGGCCTGGCTTTCTTGCTGGTTTTTGCTTTCTGTCTTTTTTGAGACAGTGTCTTGCTCTGTCCCCTAGGGTACAATGCAGTGGTGCGGTCACAGCTCACTTCAGCCTCCACCTCCTGGGCTCAAGCAGTCCTTCTGCCTCAGCCTCCTTCGTAGCTGAGACAACAGGTGCATACCACCATGCCTGGCTCATTTTTAATTGTTTTGTAGAGATGGTGTCTCACTATGTTGCCCAGGCTGGTCTTGAACTTGGCCACCAGTGATCCTCCCATTTCCTCCTCCTGAGTAACTGGGACTACAGGCACGTACCACCATGCCTGGCTAATTTTTAAAAAAAAAAATTATGTAAAGACAGGTGTCTCACTATGTTGCCCAGGCAGGTCCTGAACTCATGTCCTCAAGTGGTTCCTTCCTCAGACTCCCAAAGTGCTGGAATCATAGGCATGAGCCACTGCTTCTGGCCTCCTCTCTTTTGTTTTTGTTATTTATTTTTTATTTATTTAGAGACAGAGTTTTGCTGTGTCACCCAGGCTGGAGTGCAACCGTGCAATCTCAGCTCACCGCAACCTCTGCCTCTCAGGTTCAAGCGATTCTCCTGCCGCAGCCTCCCAAGTAGTGGGATTATAGGCACCTACCACCATGCCTGGCTAATTTTTAATAGAAATGGTTTCACCGTATTGGTCAGGCTGGTTTCGAACTCCTGACCTCAGGTGATCCACCCGCTTTGGCCTCCCAAAGTGCTGAGATTACAGGCATGAACCACTGCTTCTGGCTTTCCTGGTTTTTAAACTGAAAAAAAAAAAAAATTGTGCCTGGATTATGGAGGCAAGACATTCATTTTGCAAACTGTTTCTGAACCCCCCAGCCCATTTGATAAAATATGAACACTACAATTCACATTGACATGAATGTAGGAAAGGTTTGCATGTATGAGATTAGATTCACAGCTTCTTCATGACTTCTAGCCTGGTACAGCACATTACTCACTTTGGCTTCTCATGAAAAGAGCAAATGATGTGTTTCAGTTATCCCCTATTTTGGGAAACCTGAGGGAAAAGATTTGAGAGCATGAGCACCTTTCATCATAGAGCAGGAGGTCTCAATCTCGGGGGCTGTGAGAATCATCTGAGTGATCTTTGCAGAATATGCAGAGGCAGGGTCCCACTGACATCTGCTGGTGGAGTCCCTGAGAGAGGCCAGGCACACCTGTGTGCATGCCTGTGCAGGTGCGGAGCTCCTGAGGCCGGGCCGCCTGTGCAGGTGCGGAGCTCCTGAGAGAGGCCAGGCGCACATGTGTGCATACCTGCGCAGGTGCAGCCACACATGCAAGTCTGTGCGTATGAGCATCTGCTTTACTGTTTAATATTAAATGTTTTAAATATTAAAAGAGTGCAAGCTGGTCGCGGTGGCTCACGCCTGTAATCCCAGCACTTTAGGAGGCCGAGGAAGGCAGATCACTTAAAGTCAGGAGCTTGAGACCGGTCTGGCCAACATGGTGAAACCCCATTTCTACTAAAAATACGAAAATTGGCGGGCGTGGTGGTGAGTGCCTGTAATCCCAGCTACTCCGGAGGCTGAAGTAGTTGTACCACTTGAACCCAGGAGGTGGAGTCTGCAGTGAGCCAAGATTGTGGCATTGCACTCCAGCCCAGGTGACAAAAGTGAAACTCCGTCTCAAAAAATAATAATATTAAAGGAGTACATATATCAGAGTGTGTATAAAGGAATGTATATATCACACATGCAACTAAAAAAATTAGAGGTGCACACTCACGCACCCAGCACCCAGCCCCAGAGGTAGAGCAGAGCCGACATGCTGACTCCCAGGAAGCGTTCTCGGTGGCTTCCCTGATGAGAGACTTGGCTCAGCTCTATGGGCTGCCATAACGACGTGCCATAGGCTGGGTGGCTTATAAACAACAAGAATTGACTTCTTACGATTCTGGAGGCTGGAAGTTGGAGATCCGGGTGCCAGCATGGCTGGTTCTTCTGGGGGCCCTCTTCTGGCTTGTGTCCGTCTCGGCTTCTCAGTGTGCCCTCATGTGGGAGAGAGGAGAGGGCACTGGCCCCTCTCGGCCTCAGTGGATCCTGGTCACCTCTCAAAGGCCCCACCTCCAGATACCATCACACTGAGGATCAGACTTCAATACATGAATTGTGGGGACACGGAAACATTCCATCCCAACCTCCCCAAACTTATTTATCCTTCCCATGCAAAATATATTCATTCCATCCCAACAGATTTGAATGCCTGAGGCTTGATCGAGGATCTAAGGTGTGAAGTCCAAGTCTCATCTAAATATCATCTGAATCAGATATGGGCGAGACTCAGGGAACAATTCATACAAGGCGAAGTTCCCCTCCAGCCACAAGCCCTTACAGCTAAACAATTACGTGCTTCCAAAATACAATGATGGGGATGGGGCGTGGTGGCTCATGCCTGTAATCCCAGCACTTTGGGAGGCTGAGGTGGGTGGATCACTTGAGGTCAGGAGTTTGACACCAGCCTGGCCAACATGGTGAAAACTTATCTCTACTAAAATTACAAAAATTAGCTGGGTGTGGTGGTGCAGGCTAGTAATCCCAGCTACTCGGGAGGCTGAGACAGAATTGCTTGAACCTGGGAGGCAGAGGTTGCAGTGAGCCGAGATCATGCCATTGCACTTCAGCCTTGGCAACAGAACAAGACTCTGTTTCAAAAACAAAAATGGTGGGACATCATTGGATAGACATCTCCATCTTGCAAAGGTGAAGCAGGGACGAAGGAAGCAACAGATCCAAGCAAGTGGAAACCTGGACTTGGAAAACTCCAAAGAAATCTCCAAGCCAAAACAGTTCTCTTCGGCTCCACGCTCTTCCGTGCAATCTCACCCACACAGCTCTGCCAGGCAGGGGTCTCACCCTCAGGGCTCTGCTGGGGAGGGGCAGGTCCCCATGGCTTTGGGCAAAGGGCATCTGGCTGCTGAAAGTGAGTTGATGATCCCGCTTTTGAAACCAAGGGGGCAGCTGTGATGAGCTCTTAAAATCCAGGAAGTCCAGTGCTCCTTAATCCCTGCCATCTCCTTCCCCTTCAGTTTAAGCGGCAGTGTTCCCACTAGGGTGGCTGATACAGTCTGAGGTCCACCACACCCACTCGAGTCTCCTCTCCACCGGCTAACTGACCACACCCTCAGTCTCCTTTGTCAAATACTCTCTCTCATCCGTTGCGATACGGGTAGGCTATTTTCCAGTCTTGAAGTTCCAGTTCCTTTTTGCTCATCAGTCTTGTCTCTCTTCTTATGTTTTGTTGGAGGCAGTGAGGAGGAGCCAAGCCACTCCTTCAACACCACTCAGCAAGCTCAACTCAAATCTAATTTCATCACTGGCAAGTTCTCTACCTTTTCAGAAACACTAGAACATGAGCACGATTCAGCCGCGTTCTCTGCCTCTTTATCAATCGTCTTTTCTCTGTTGACCAATAACACGTTCCTCGTTTCTGTCTGAAACCTCATGAGAATGGCCCGACTGTCCACATTTCTCCCAACGATCTGGTCGTTGATTACATTTTCGCTCTGAAGACAGAGGCTTTCTTTCTGGCCTCCTCTTTCATTTCTGAGCCCTCACCAGAATCACCATTAAAATCCCTGCGTGACGATCTCAGCCTCTTCAGGCCTGCACTTCACAGCTCTCCCAGCCTCCACCCTCTTCCCCAGTTCCAATGCTGCTTCCAAAGTTTTAGGTGTTTGTTGCAGTGGCAAGCCACTTCTCGGTACCATCTTCTGTATTAATCAGGGTTTTCCAGCGACACAGTGCCAATAAGAGGTATATACTTATACAATCATGTGCCACTTAACGGGGATATGTCCTGAGGAATGTGTCATCAGGCAGCTTTGTCCGTGTGCTAGCGTCATGGGGTGCACTCACACAAACCTAGGCAGCAGAACCTACGACGCGCAGAGGCTGTAGGGTAGAACCGACTGCTCCGAGCCTAAAAGCCTCTGCAGCTAGCATCTTACTACGTCAAGCACTCCGGGCAAGTGCTATGGGTCCAAAGCTCGTCCCCTCCAAACCCACATAGAAACTTGATCCCAGGGTGGTCATATTGAGTGGTGTGGCCTTTGAAAGGTGATTGAGTCATGGGGACTGTGCCCTCAGAATGGATTCATTCATTCATGAATTGGTGAGTTAGCGGATGACTGGGTTGTCACAGAAATGGGACTGGTGGCTTAGCAATAAGAAGAGACCTGAGCCAGCAGGCTCAGCCCTTCACCGTGTGACGCCGGCACCTCCTCAGGATGCTGCAGGGTCCCCACCAGCAAGAAGACCCTCACCAGAGGTGGCCCTCAACCTAGAACCTCCAACCTCCAGAACCGTAATAAAGAAATATCTTTTCTTTATAAACCACTCGGTTTCAGATATTCTGTTGTAAGCAACAGAAAATGGACTAAGACTGCAATACGTATTTCTGTATTTAGACATATCTAAATATAGAAAAGTTAAAGTTAAAGTGGGTGCAGTGGCTCATACCTGTAATCCCAGCACTTTGGGAGGCCAAGGCAGGTGGATGACGTGAGGTCAGGAGTTCAAGACCAGCCTGGCCAACATGGTGAAACCCCGTCTCTACTAAAAATACAAAAATTAGCTGGGTGTGGTGGTGCGCACCTGTAATCCCAGCTACTTGGGAGGTTGAGGTGGGAGAATCGCTTGAACCCGGGAGACAGAGATTGCAGTGAGCCGAGATTACACCACTGCACTTCAGTCTGGGTGACAGAGCGAGGCTCCGTCTCAAAAAAAAAAAAAAAAAATGCTGGGCGGTGGCTTACGCCTATAATCTGAGCACTTTGAGAGGAGGAGGTGGGTGGATCACCTAAGGTCAGGAGTTCGAGACCAGCCTAACCAACATGGTGAAACCCCATCTCTACTAAAAATACAAAATTGGCCAGGTGTGGTGGTGCGTGCCTGTAATTCCAGCTACTTGGGAGGCTGAGGCAGGAGAATTGCTTGAACCCAGGAGGTGGAGGTTGCAGTGAGCCAAGATCACAACTCCATCCTGGGCAACAAGAGTGAAACTCTATCTCAAAAGAAAAAGAAAAGAAAAGTTAAAGTAAAAATGTGGTACAAAGATAAAAAGGACACCTGTGTAGGGCACTTAGCATGGAAAGAGCTTGCAGGACTGGGTGTTGCTCTGGGTAGTCAGTGAGTGCATGTGAAGACCTAGGACATTATTGCAACCACTGTTGCCTTTATAAACGCCACACACTTAGGCTACACTAACTTTATGAAAGGTCGTTTTTTTTTTTTGGCCAGGTGCAGTGGCTCATGTCTGTAATCCTAGCACTTTGGGAGGTTGAGGAAGGAGGACCACCTGAGCTCAGGAATTTGAGACCGGCCTTGGCAACATAGTGAGACCTTGTCTCTACTAAAAATAAATAACAAAAATATCAGCTGGGCATGGTGGTACATGCCTATAGTCCCAGCTGCCTGGGAGGCTGAGGTGGGAGAATGATTTGAGCCCAGAAGTTGGAGGCTGCAGTAAGCTATGATAGTGCCACTGTGCTCCAGCCTGGGTGACAGAGTGAGATGCTGTCTCCAAAAATATACATAATGTGTGTGACTATATATCTATATATTCTTTCCTCAATAATAAATTAACCTTAGCTTACTATAACTTTTTTACTTTACAAGGTTTTAAATTTTTTTTTGATTCTTTTGGATTAACAGCTTAAAACACAAACACATTGTAAAGCTGTATAAAAATATTTTTCTTTATATTTTTATTTTATAAACTCTTCAATTTTGAAAATCTTTTATTTTGTTTTTTTGTGCTTTTAAAACTTGCTCGTGAAACCAAGTGGAGCTGGTTGAGCCTTCAAAGTCCTAAAACGCGTGGCTGTGGGTTCAGGGTTTATTCTGACAGTGTGGGAGCCTCTGCAGAGAAAGGGCCGGAGATGGAGCCGGGCAGATGAGTTCGCTTAGGGCTGTGGAACAGGACGTCCTCCGGTGCTAAAGACCTTGTCCTGGTCAAATGAAGGCAAACTCGAAAGCCTCACAGGTGAATTTACTGAATTCTTTTTTTTTTTTTTTCGTTTGAGACAGAGTTTCGCTCTTCTTGCCCAGGCTGGAGTGCAGTGGCGTGATCTCGGCTCACTGCAGCCTCCACCTCCTGGGTTCAGGTGATTCTTCTGCCTCAGCCTCCCAAGTAGCTGGGACTACAGGTGCGTGCCATCACGTCTGGCTAATTTTTGTATTTTTAGTAGAGATGGGGTTTCGCCTTGTTGGCCAGGATGGTCTCAATCTCTTGACCTCGTGATCTGCCCACCTCAGCCTCCCAAAGTGCTGGGATTACAGCATGCCGGGACTAAAATACTATTTTTACTGCCACTCTTTATTTTCTCCCTCTGCTTTTGCTTTGTGTCCGGTTTTTGTCCCTGTAAACGTGATAGCTCAGTGCACACTAAGTGAGCATTTGTTCTGACTCTCAGAGAGAATGCTCTGGAGTTCTCTCGGGGTTCCTGGTATTTCCCAAGTCTCTTGGGTTGGGTGGAAGGCTATGCTGGTCTTGGTTTCGTTACTCAACGCCTAGCAGAGGCTGAGCACCAGCTGTATTTTTTGTTTTGGTTCACGGGATATCTGTTTTTCTAGGGCCTGCTAGAGGCATCCAACGCCCTGGTTTGTAAACAGCAACCGAAAGGCGTATTTTGGCGCTGGTTTGGGGACATTCCCCGTCTCTCATCCCTTTTCCGCTTCACATGGTGCTGGGCTCCACTCTACAAAGAGGACTCTGGTGTTAGTCCTGATAGCTCATGAGCCAGAGAGCTGAAAATGGCAGGCTTGCGAGTTACGAGAAAAATGATTTGGTAATTATGATCAAAAGAGAAGATAGAAACCCTCAAACTTCAACTTCTTTAAAAGAAAGAAAAAACTATCCCATCTTGTTCTGTAAAACATTGAAATGCTTTGTTTTACAAAAATGACGAGTGAATTTCTCCACATGTACTTCTGTGCTTAGAACGTTTTTCAGACCTGCGTGCGGTAGGCATTGCTGCATGTTGCCTGGCTTTTCTTTTCAAACACCTGAGCGCGGAAAAACGAACGCAAAATTGTATTTTCTTACCTAGTGGAAATCTAACATGACTGCAAATTCCTAGTGAACATTCAGGTTTGCTTTCGTGCTCCTCTTCTGGTTACTTTGGAGTTTCTGGTGTAATTTCTGAACCCGTGTGTCACTGGTATTAAATATCTGCCCCAGTCTTTCTCCTGCCCCTCAGAAGAGCCAGACTTTGAGTTTCGTGTCTGTTTGTCATTGATACATTTCAGTAAATCTTTCTATACAATTGAAAAAAAGACTTGCTTGTTAAAAACTAAGACATGCGCACACGCAGGAGCCTAGACCTACACGGGGCCGGGATGATCCCCATCACTGTCCCCCTCCACATCCTGCCCACTTGAAGGGGCAGTCACACGCCCGGAGCCGTCCTCTCCCGTGAGAATGGTGCCTTCTTCTGGAGACTCCTGAAGGACCTGCCTCACTGCTTTACAGTTCACTTTTTTTTTAATAAGTAGAGGAGTGTACTCTAACGTTGAAGGCTGGGTGCAGTGGCTCACACCTGTAATTCCAGCACTTTAGGAGGATGAGGCGGGAGGATGCCTTGAGCCCAGGAGTTCGAGATCAGC
This sequence comes from Plecturocebus donacophilus, assembly GCA_004027715.1. Classification (NCBI taxonomy): domain Eukaryota; kingdom Metazoa; phylum Chordata; class Mammalia; order Primates; family Pitheciidae; genus Plecturocebus; species Plecturocebus donacophilus. The sequence goes on along the minus strand of PVKP010016206.1, from coordinate 39,791 downwards.
CTGGGTAACGTAGTGAAACTCTGTCTCTGCAAGAGAAAAATTTTTAAAAATCAGCCAGGCGTAGGGGCATGCACCTGTAGTCTCAGCTACTTGGGAGGCTGAGGCAGGAAGATCTCTTGAACCCCGGAGTTTGAGGCTGCAGTGAGCTATGATCACACCACTGCACTCAAGCCTGGGTGAGAGCAAAACCCTGTCTCAAAAATAAAATAGGCTGGCGCAGTAGCTCACGCCTGTAATCCCAGCACTCTGGGAGGCCGAGGCAAGTGGATCACTTGAGGTCAGGAGGTTGAGACCAGCCTGGCCAACATGGCGAAACCCCATCTCTACTAAAAATAGAAAAATTAGCCAGGCTTGGTGGCGTGCGTCTGTAATCCCAGCTACTTGGGAGACTGAGGCAGGAGAATCGTTGAACCTGGGAGACGGAGGTTGCACTGTGCCAAGATTGCACACTGCTCTCCAGCCTGGGCGACAGACCGAGACTCTGTCTAAAAAATAAATAAAAAAAATAAAACAAAACAATAAAAAGTATGGCATAGTAAATATATAAATCAGTAACATAGTCGTTTTTTATCATGACCAAGAATTATGTACTATGTATAATTATATGCGCTGGGCTTTGTTTACAGCCACAGCAGCACAAACATGAGTCAGTAGGTTTGTTTACAGCCATGTCACTGCAAGCGTGAGTCATGCATTGTGCTGGGACAGCTATGACGTCACTTGGAAAAGGAATTTCTCAGCTCCACTGGAATCTTATGGGACAACCATCACATATGCAGTCTCTGTTGTTGCCCCAAACATTATGTGGTGCAGGACTGTATCTGTGCACATACACACGTACATATAGCTCATATATACAGTCACAGTCATACACAGAAGCGTGTGTGTGTGCAACTGAGTATACAGGAGTGCAGGTGAGTGTACAGGAGCACATATGAGTGCGTGGTGAGTGTACAGGAGCACGTGTGAGTGCATGGAGGTGAGTGTACAGGAGCACATATGAGTGTGTGGTGAATGTACAGGAGCACGTGTCAGTGCATGTGCAGGTGAGTGTACAGGAGCGCGTGTGAGTGCATGTGCAGGTGAGTGTACAGGAGTGTGTGTGAGTGCGTGGTGGTGTGTACAGGAGCACGTGTGAGTGTGTGGAGGTGAGTGTACCGGAGTGTGTGAGTGTGTGGAGGGGAGTGTACAGGAGCGTGTGTGTTTGGAGGTGAGTGTACAGGAGTGTGAGTACATGTGCAGGTGAGTGTACAGGAGCATGTGTGAGTGCCTTTTGGGTTCAAATGATTCTCCTCCTGCCTCAGCCTCTTGAGTAGCTGGAATTACAAGCTTGTGCCACCATGTCTGGCTAATTTTTTGTATTTTTAGTGGAGATGGGGTTTCACCATGTTGGCCAGGCTGGTCTCAAACTCCTCACCTCAGATGACCCACTGCCTCGGCCTCCCAAAGTGCTGGGATTACAGGCATGCGCCACCGTGCCTGGCCTAGCTTTTTATTTTACATCATTTCCATGACATAAATCACACAAGACCATCTTTTTCTGCTAAAACACCAAAACATTATCCAACATGGGAACTTCCAATGGCCACCTCCTTGTCCAAAGACTCCTCCTTTGCGGTAGGAACGAAGCTGTTTCAATGAGGTTTTAAAATCATTGAAAAAGTGACACGTGCATAGGGTGGAAGAAAAACATCCAACCTCCACGCGGGGAACAGGCGGGGAGGGCATCTCCTCTTCAGCCCAGCTCTGCCCCAACGTGTCCCTCTGTGCAGTTCCTCAGTCACCCTCAGTCCAGGCTTCCCTCTTTCCTTTGAACCTGCACACATCTCTAGAGACCCTTAGAATTCTGCAGGTTGACTCAAGTCCAACACAGGGGTGCTGGTCGGCCTCCGGACTCAGCCCCTCGGTCGCCAGGCCCTGTCCAGGAAGGGTCCACACTCTGTGTCTGCTGCCTCCGCCTGGAAATCCTCTGTGATATTTGAACAAGGAGCCTGCGGCGCGACCTGGGGCTGTTGTGACAAATCACCACAAGCTGGTGGCTTAAACAGCAGACTCATCTCTCACCGTTCCGGAGGCTGAGGTCCAAGATCAGGGTGTCAGCTCCTTCTGGAGGCTCCAAGGAGAATCCAGCCCAGGCTCTCCCAGCTTCCAGTGCCTCAGCCACCCTGGGCGCACCTTGGTTGGCAGAAGCAGCATCTGCCGCTGCCCCTTGTGCATGATGCTCCCGCTGTGTCTTTCTGTGTCAAATCTCCCCCAACCTCCTCTCATAAGGACTCAGCCACTGGATTTAGGGCCCACTCTAAGTCCGGGATGATCTTATCTCAACATCCTTAATTGCATCTAGAGACCCTATTTCCAAATAAGGCCACATCCTCAGGAACCATGCTGTTAGGACTTGGAGATACCAGTATCTGTATCAATATCTTTATATCTTTATAGATAGACAATCTTGCGAAACTGTAGCTTTATGTCCATTAAAAAACAACTCCCCCCTTTCCCCTCTTCCCCATCCCTGGTAATCACATTCTACTTTCTGTTTCTATAAATTTGACCACTTTAATTTCTTAATTTTTATTATTTTCTTTGAGACGGAATCTCACTCTGTCACCCAGGCTGGAGTGTAGTGGCATGATCTCAGCTCACTGCAGCCTCAACCTCCCTGCACTCAAGTGCTTCTTCTATCTCATCCTTCCAAGTAACTGGGACCACAGCCAGACCATGCCCGGGTAATGATGGTAATTTTTGTGGATATGAGGTTATGGTAAAATACAAGTAACATAAAATCTATCATCTTAACCATGTTTTCAAAGATTTTTTTAAATTGACAAATACTTGTATGTATTTATGGGGTGTCATGTGTTTTCAGACAGGTATACATGGCGGATGATCAAATCGGGCTAATTCCTACATCCATCACCTCACGAACTTACCATGTCTTTGTGGTGGGAAAACGCTGAACCCACTTTCTAGCAGGTCCAGAATCTGAGTGTGCCATTGCTCACTTGAGTCGCCGCACTGCCTGTGCTGAGACCAGCAGACCTCAGTGCTGTCCAGCGGAGGCTTCATGTCCTCTGGGTGGGCCTCCCTTTCACGCCTGCCCTCTGGTGCTCACCATTCTCCTCTCTGCTTCCACGAGTGCTTCAGCCAGGGTTCTCCAGAGAGACAGGGTGGTGGAGAGGCCGAGGTTTGATAGGGGAATTGTCTCGTAGAGGCCACGGAGTCTGCAAGCCGGAGAATCCAGGAGGCCGGCGGGGCTTAGTCCAAGCCCAGGGCCTTGGAAGCAGGGAAGGTGCAGTCGCCCGTCGGAGGCCTAAGGCCCAGGAGCCCTGTGAGGCCCCAGTGCAAGTACCAGATCCAAAAGCCAAAGGACCTGGACTCTGATGTCCAAGGCCAGGCAGAGGAAAGGTATCCCGATCTGGAAGGGGGAGAGAGGGAGAGAGATGAGAGAGAGAGAAAGAGCGAGAGAGAGGAGAGAAAGGAGAGGGAGAGAAAGAGAGAAGAGAAAGAAAAGAGAGAAAAAGAGAGAGACACAGAGAGAGCAAGAGAGAGTCCCCCCTCCTCAGCTGTCTGTCCGGACCGGCCCCTAGCTAACTGGATGGTGCCCACCCACGTTGAAGGGGGTCTGCCTCAGTCCACTCACATGCCAGCCTCCCCTGGAAACAGCCTCGCAGACACCCGGAAGCAATGCACCAGTGATGGAGGCATCCCTCAGTCCAGTCAAGCTGACCCCTCATAGGAGCCATCACCATGAGTCTGACTTTTTTGATTCCACATGTGAGTGACATCATGTGGTATTTTTCGCCCTGTGCCTGGTTATTTCACTTGGCATAAAGTCCTCCAGGTTCACCCATGCTTTAGCAAATCAGAGGCCCGCCTTTTTGAAGGCTCAGTAGCATTCCGCTGCAGTGACACAGCACATGGAAAGTGTTCACCCGCTGACGGGCACGTGGGCTATTTGCATACCTTGGCTTTTGAGAATAACGCTGCAGTCTGTGTGGAATGCAGACATCTATCTCTTCCACGTTGTGGTTTCAATCCCTTTGGATACATACCCAGAAGTGGGATTGCTGGGTCATACCATAGTTCTAATTTTAGATTTCTGAAAAGCCTTCATTCCGTTTTCCCAAGTGGCTGTACCGGTCCGCATTCCCACCACCGCTGCACAGGGTTCCCTTTCTCGTTTGACAGTAGCCTTTCTAGCAGGCACTCGGGGCGCTGTCTTAACCAATCTGAGCGTACAGTTCAGGAGCATTAAGTGCATTCATAATGGTATCACGGCCTCACTGTCATCCTGCTCGAGAACTTTTCCATCTTTTTAATTTTGCTTCAGACACAGAGTCTTGCTCTGTTGCCCAGGCTAGAGTGCTGTGGCACGATCATAGCTCACTCACTGCAGGCTCAACCTCCTGGGCCCAAGTGATCCTCCCCTCAACCTGCTGGGTATTTCAGATCACAAATGTGTGCCAGGAATCCTTTGTGTCCTCAGCAAACACCAACTCCTCATTCTCTCTCCCTGAACCTATCTTTTCCAGGGACACTATTCAACCTTCCCCAGAGTCCCACATTTTCATTTTGCTTGGGGCCCTGCACATTCTGGAGCTGGTCCTGGCTCACGTCTCCTGCCACGTCCTCCTGTGTCTGTGGAAGAATTATCCCTTTCCACACTGACGCGTGTGCCTTTGCATGGGGCAAGTGTTAAGGAAAAGCGGGTAACTTGAGTGGCACATACACCACACCCAACTCACCACACCCAGCTCACCATGCCCAGCTCACAAGAACCAGCTATTGTGTCTCTTCCCAACTCCACGTCCAGTGACGTCACACTGACAGCCTGAAACCAGCCAGGGTGGGAGCATTTACACCATGGATATTGGCAGGTGCTATGCCTCGGGGCCTTTTCTCCTGTGGGAGATAGTTATTAAACACTCAGCAGTACCCACCTAGATCATCGGCATCTGACTCTAGAGCCTCACAGTTTGCTGAAGTAGTAAAAGTTATAAGTCTAAAATAACTTAAGAACGTTGATGAGGCCACTTTTGGGTATATATCCAAAAGAAGTGAAAGCAGGAGCTCGAAGAAATGTTTGCTCACTCGTGTTCATAGCGGCATTATGTACAATAGCCAAGAGGCGGTCCATCTATAAACACATGGAAAAGCCAAATGTGCAGTGGAATATTACTCACCCTTGAAAAGGAAGGAAATTCAGACACACCCTACAGCAAGGAGCAACCGTGAGGCTGCTATGCCAGGAAGTAAGCCAGGCACAAGAAGGCAAGTGCTGTATGAGCCCACCGACATGAGTTACCTGAAGCACTCAAATCGACAGAAGCAGACAATAGAATGGGGGTTAGCAGGGCCTGTGGGGAGGGTGAAACACGGAGCTGTGAATGGGTGTAGGATTTCTGTTTTTCCAGATGAACAAGTCCTGGAGATCTGCTACACGACAATGTGAAATGCTTAGTGGCACTCAACTATACACTCAAAACTGGTTATTAAGGTAAATTTTATGTTTTTATTCTTAACTACAATTTTTAAAAGTGTTAATGGGAGACTGCCGTCTGGGAATTCAGGAAATGTGGGTTTTGGTCCACATTCTACCATTTCCTGGTGGCCTTAGGCAAGTCACTTGCCAGCTCTGGGCTCTGGTTTCCTTCTCAAACAAAATAAGGGGTTTGTTTTAGGTTTTCCAGTTTAGAAAGCTAAGTCTGCCCAGAAGAGCTGAACATTCCCTCACTGTCTTTCATTCAAGTGTAACATATTCCAAAAAATGACACACAACACATTCTCTCAAACCAAACACACCTGATATAGTTTGGCTGTGCCCCACCCAAAATCTCATCTTGAATTGTAATCCCTATAATTCTCATAATCCCCACGTATCAAGAGTGGGGCCAGTGGAGGTAATTGGATCATGGGGGTGGTTCTCCCCGTGCTGTTCTTGTGACAGTGAGTGAATCTCACGAGACCTGATGGTTTTTGTTTTTGTTTTGTTTTGTTTTTTAGAGATGGAGTTTCCCTCTCGTTGCCCAGGCTGGAGTGCAATGGCACTATCTTGGCTCACTGCAACCTTGGCTTCTGGGGTTCAAGCGATTCTCCTGTCTCAGCCTCCTGAGTGGCTGGGATTACAGGCTCCTGCCACTATGCCCGGCTAATTTTTGTTATTTTTAGTACAGACAAGGTTTTACCATGATGGCCAGGTTGGTCTCGATCTTCTGACTTCATGATTTGCCCACCTCGGCCTCCCAGAGTGCTGGGATTACAGGCATGAGCCACTATGCCTGGCTGAGATATGATGGTTTTGTAAGCATCTGAGGTTTCCCTGCGTGCACTCAACCTGTCCTGCTGCTGTGAAGAAGGTGCCTGCCTCTCTTTTGCCTTCTACCATGATTGTAAGTTTCCTGAGGCCTCCCCAGCCATCAATTAAACCTCTTTCCTTTATAAATTACCTACCTGGCCAGGTGTGGTGGCTCACTCCTGTAATCACAGCGCTTTGGGAGGCCGAGGCAGGCAGATCACTTGAGGTGAGGAATTCGAGACCAGTCTGGCCACCATGGTGAAACCCCATCTCTACTAAAATAAAAAAATTAGGCAGGTGTGGGAGTGCACACCTGTAATCCCAGCTACTCCGGAGGCTGAGGCAGGAGAATCGCTTGAACCTGTGAGGCAAAGGTTGCAGTGAGCTAAGATAGTGACACTGCATTCCAGCCTGGGCAACAAGAGTGAGACTCTGTCTAAAATAAAATAAAATTTAAAAAAAATTACCCAGTCTTGGGTATTTCCTTATAGAAATGTGAGGCTAGACTAACACAACACTCATCTAATGCTGCTATATGAACAGACTGCCATTTAGTTCTCCATTTTGCTGTTGATGGAAATTTTGGTTGCTCCAGTTTTGAATATTATCATGTTGCTCGGACATCCAGGCACTGCTCTTGGGGCACAGAAGGACTCATTTCTTCTGAGTGCGTATGGAGTAGAGTTGCTGAGCCAGATGCTGAGCAATTATACAACTTTAGTGGAAATGGCCAAGCAATTGCAAGAGTGGCTGAACTGACTTCAGTCTCCTCAGTGAATTCTCCTTACCAACACTAGGTGTTATCAGTCCTTTTAATTTTGGCTGTGCTGGTGGGTCTGCAGTGGTTTTAATTCAAATTCCCCTGATGACTAATGAGGCTGAGTATCTTTTTGCACCCTACTGGCCACCTGGCCATCCTCTTTGTGAAGTGCCTGTTCCAGTCTTTCGCTCATTTTTGTATAGTGTATACATCTTCTCTCACTCTGTTGGCTGCCTTTCCATTCTTGCAATGGTTTTGATGAGAGGTTCTTTTTTTCCTTTTTCTTTTTTTTTGAGACAAGGTCTCACTTTGTCACCCAGGCTGGAGTGCGGTGGCATGATCATGGCTCACTGTAGCCTTGACCTCCTGGGCTCAAGCAATCCTCCCATCTCAGCCTTCTGAGTAGCAGGGACTACAGATACATGCACAATGCCCAACTAATTTTTGTACTATTTGTAGAGACAGGGTTTTTCCATGTCGCTCAGGCTGGTCTCAAACTCCTGAGCTCAAGTGATCTGACTGCCTTGGCTTCCTAGAGTGCTGGGATTATAATGTGAACCACTGTACCCAGCCCATGAGAAGTTCTTAATGTCACACAATTTATCAAATTTTTTTTCCTTTATAGGGTTTAGCACTTTTTTGGGAGGGATGGGACAGGGTCTCACTCTGTTGCCTAGGCTGGAGTGCAGTGGTGCAATCATACATCACTGCAGCCTTGAACTCCTGGGCTCAAGTGATCCTCCCATCTCAGCCTCCAGTGTAGCTGGGACTACAAGTGTCTGCCACCATGCCTGGTTAATTTTTTGTCTTTAGTAGAGATGAAGTCTCACTATGTTGCCCAGGCTGATTTCAAACTCCTGGCCTCAAGTGATCCTCCCATCTCAGCCTTCCAAAGAGCTAGAATTACTGGCATGAGCTACAGTGCCTGGCCAGGTTTAGCACTTTTTGTGCTAACCTTTGAGAAAATTTTTGCTCTAAGATTATATACATGTTTTATTCTAAAAGTTTTGCCTGTAGTTTGACCATCTACAAATGAACTGGAAAGCTTTATTCCAATATTTTAAAGATGTTGTTCCACCCTCTTCCATAGTTTCTGATGAGAAGTCATGAATAATCAAACAATTATAGTTTACTCTAACCTCGCACTCCTGGGATCAAGTGATCCTCCCATCTCAACCTTCCAAGTAGCTATGACTAAAATTGTGTGCCACCATGCCCAGCTAATTTTTAATTTTTTTTGTAGAGATGGGGGTCTCACTGTGTTGCCCGGGCTGGTCTCAAACTCCTGGCCTCAAGTGGCCCTTCCACCTTAGCCTCCCAGAGCACTTAGATTACAGGCCTGAGCCATCATGCCTGGCCTTGAAACTGTTTTGAGGCACATTATCAATTTATGATTTCTTTCTGCTTATGAGTTAACCATTTTATCATTATGCAGTGTCTCTTTTTATCTCTGAGAAGACTGTGTTGAAGTTTATTTTATTTGATGTTAACATAGCCACGTAGCCTTGCTAGGCTTACTGTTTGCATATCTTTCTTAAAGCATCTCTCTTGAAAGCTGTATAGTAGTCTTGTCTTTCTATCCTTTTAACTGATGTGCTTAACGCATTAAAATCTAATATGATAATTAAGGCCTGGCATGGTGATTCTTGCCTGTAACCCCAGCACTTTGGGAAGCTGAGGTGGGTGGAACACCTCGGAAGATACCTGAGGTCAGAAGTTCGAGACCAGCCTGGACAACATGGTGGAACCCCGTCTTTACTAAAAATATAAAAATTAGCTGGGCATAGTGGTGTGTGCCTGTAATCCCAGCTACTCGGAAAGCTGAGGCAGGAGAATCACTTGAACCTGGGAGGCAGAGGTTGCAGCGAGCCAAGATCATGCCGTGGCACTCCAGCCTGTACAATAGAGTGAAACTCCATCTCAAAAACCAAAAACAAACAAAATAACTAATATGATGATTGATTGGCGAGATTTAGGTCTATCATTTTACTATTTGTCTTATGTTCATTCCTTCTAAAATTTTCTCCTTTCTTGCTTTTTGGGGATTATTCAAAAACTTTTAGCATTATATTTTAGTTTATTTATTGGATTTTTATCTATACCTCTGTGTTATTTTTCTAGTGGTTGCTCTGGGGCTTATAATACACATTCTTAATTTATAATAGTCTTCTTTAATATTGTACCACTTTATATAAAATATAGAAACCTTCCCATATCAGAGGTTCATTTTTTGTTACAGTTGTGTGTATTCCGTCTTCACAGAATCAAACCCTCACAGTTCAATGTTATAATTTTTTTCTTTATACAGATATATTTTAAATAAATGAAGAGGAATATTTAAAAAAATTATTCTACTATTTACCATTTCTGATGCTTTTATTCCTTCCTGATGATCAAATTTCCATCTGGGATTATTTTCCTTCAGCCTAAAAAATTTCTTCAGCAGTTCTTATAATACAGGTCTGGTGGTGATGAATTCTCTTTTCTTTTATATGAAAATGTATTTATCCTCATTCTTGAAAGATAGTTGGACAGTCTACAAATGGGCTGAAAGGTTTTACTTCAATACTTTTTTTTTTTTTTGAGACGGAGTCTCACTCTGTAGCCCAAGCTGAAGTGCAGTGGTGCAATCTTGGCTCACCGCACCCTCCACCTCCTGGGTTCTGGTTCGAGCAATTCTCCTGCCTCAGCCTCCCGAGTACCTGGGATTACAGGTGTATGCCACCACACCCAGCTAATTTTTGTATTTTTAGTAGAGACGGGGTTTCACTATGTTGGCCAGGCTGGTCTTGAACTCCTGACCTATGATCCACCCATCTTGGTCCCCCAAAGTGTTGGGATTACAGGCGTAAGCCACTGTGCCTGGCCACTTCAATACTTTAAAGATGTTCTTCCACTCTCTTCCGGTATCCATAGTTTTGGATGAGAAGTCATCAATTTTAATTTCATTGTTCCTCTGCATGAAATGGTTTTGTTTTCTGTTTTTTTAGACAGAGTTTCACTCTGTTGCTCAAGCTGGAGTGCAGTGGCATAATCTTAGCTCTGCCTCCCAGGTTCAAGCGATTCTCCTGCCTCTCAGCCTCCCAAGCATCTGGGACTACAGGTGTGCACCACCATGCCTAGCTAATTTTTGTATTTTTGTAGAGATGGGGTTTTGCCATGTTGGCCAGGCTGGTCTTGAACTCCTGGTCTCAAGTGACCTGCCCACCTCGGCCTCCCAAAATGCTGGGATTACAGGCATGAGTCCCGTGCCTGACCTTGAAATGTGTTTTTCTACAGTTACTTTTAGGAATTTTCTTTTTAGTTTTGCTTTCCAGCAACTTGACTATCATGTACCTACATATAGTTTTGTTTGAGTTTATCCCAGTTGGGGATAATGGAACTTCTTAAGTATGTAAATTTGTTTCTTATTAATATAGAAATTCCAGGCAGTATTTCTTCAAATACTTTTTCCTGCCTCGTTTCTTCTATCTTTTTGTAATTTCAGCTACAACCTCTGCCTCCCGGGTTCAAGAGATTCTCCTGTCTCAGCCTCCCCAGCAGCTGGGATTACAGGTGTGCACCACCACACCCGGCTAATTTTTTTGTGTTTTTAGTAGAATAAGGTTTCACCATGTTGGTCAGGCTAGTCTCGAACTCCTGACCTTGTGATCCGCTTGCCTCGGCCTCCCAAAGTGCTGGGATTACAGGTGTGAGCTGCTGCGCCCGGCCTTATGGGTTGGTTGATATTGTTTCACAGGTGGCGAGGCTCTTCTTGTTTTCCCCCCAGCCTTTCTTTTTCAGATCGGATCAATTCTATTGGCATATCTGCAAGTTAACGGAGTGAATTGTCATCTCTACTCTCCTGTAGGCTCACTCAGTTAACTTCATATTTAAGATATTCTAATGTTCAGTTCTCAAATTTCCTTTTAAAAAGTGTAGCTATAGGCCAGGCATGGTGGCTCACTCCGGTAACTCCAGTACTTTGGGAGGCTGAGGCAAGAGGATTGCTTGAGGCTAGGAGTTCAAGACCAGCCTGGGCAACATGGCAAATCCTCAACTCTACAAAAAAATACAAAAAAGTTAGCTGGGCCTGCTGGCATGAGCCTGTAGTTCCAGTTACTAGGGAGGAGGAGTGGGGAGAATCACTGTAGCTGGGAGGTCAAGCCTGCAGTCAGTCATGATTGTGCCACTGCACTCCAGCCTGGGCAGCAAAGTAAGACTCTGTCTCAAAAAAAAAAAAAAAAGGTTTCTACTTATCTGTTGCGATATAAAAATCTTGTTAACAGTGTATTTTCAGCTGGGTACAGTGGCTCATAGCTATAATCCCAGCACTTTGAGAGGCAGAGATGGGTGATCACTTGAGCTCACGAGTTCAAGACCAGTCTGGGAAACATGGTAAAACTCTAACTGTACCAAAAAATATATATACAAAAATTAGTCAGGTGTAGTGGTGCACACCTGAAGTCCCAGCTACTTGGGAGGCTGAGGTGGGAGGATCTCTTGAGTCTGGGAGGCAAAGCCTGCAGGGAGCTAAGGTGGTCTCACTGCACTCCAGCCTGGGCAGCAGAGCAAGACCGTGTCTCAAGAAGAGTGTATTTTCTTTACAGCAGCAATTATAATAGTTGCATTAAAATCCTTGTTTGTTAATTCATCAATCTAGGTCCTATCAGGGGTCAGTTTCCAGTAGAATGGAAAATGAATAACAATTTTCTTTTCTTTATATATTCAGTAATTTTGAATTGTATTCGAACATTGTGACAGTTTGGAGTAGAACATTGATGTGTGTGTGTGTGTGTGTGTGTGTGTGTTGTAGTAGGCAATTGACTTGATGGAACTGAGACTGCAAATCCAGTCCCCTGGACAGTGGCTCAAATTTCATTTCTGTTGTTTTATTCTATGTCGAGCTGCTTGGAGTCTGCCCCATACATGTGGTTCAGTGCTCAATTAGAGATTCAGACAAAGACTATCAACAGAGTTTGGGTCTGCAGCTCTCTCCCTTCTGGGATGCTCCCACACTTTCAAGAGTTTGTGATTAGTCCAACTAGAAAAAATTTTGCTAGCGGGTCACTAGGGGTGGTGGTGAGTGGTTTCTGGATCTGTGAATCCTGACTATGGAAGAAACAGTACCATATATTGGATGCTGATTCGGAGCATACAGGGCCTTCTGGAGAACTCTGCCCCAGTCTTGCAAAGTATTCCCACCTAGTTGCCACTGCGATTGTGACTTCAAAAGGCCATTCCATTGTTCTATCCATCCAGCTACTTCAGGATGATGGGGAACAGGATAAGACCAGGGAATTCCATGAGCACGAGTCCACCGCGGCCCTTCTTCAGCTGTCAAGCGGGTGCTTGGTAAGAGGCACTGCTGTACGGAATACCATGACGGTGGATAAGGCATTCTGTGTGTGTACAGATGGTACTCTTGGCAGAAGCACTGCCTGCAGGATAGGCGAACCCATATCCCGAGTAAGTGTCTATACCGGTGAGGACAAACCACAGCCCTTTTCATGGTGAAAGAGTTCCAATATAGTCAACCTGCCACCAAGTAGCTGGCTGATCACCCTACTTCTGGTACCAATTTACGGTATCATCAGGGTTCTCCAGAAGGACAGAACTAAGGATAGATGTATATATGAAAGGGAGTTTATTAAGGAGAGCTGATTCACACAATCACAAGGTAAAGTCCCATGAGAGGCGCTCTGCAAGCTGAGGAGCGAGGAAGTCAGTCAGTATTGGATGAGTCCCAGTCCCAGAACCTCAAAAGTAGAGAGGCCAACAGGTGAAGCCCTGAGAGCCCCCGGCAAACCACTGGAGTCCAAGAGTCCGAAAGCCAAAGAATGTGGAGTCTGATGCTTGAGGGCAGGGAGCCACCAGCTAGGGAGACAGATGAAGGCTGAGAGGCTCAGCCGTCCGCTCATTCCTCCTCCTTCTGTCTGCTTTGCTGTAGCCGAGCTGGCAGCTGATGAGATGGTGCCCACCACACTGAGGGTGGGTCTGCCTTTCCCAGCCCACTGACTCTCCTTTGGCAACACCCTCACAGACACACCCAGGAATAGTACTTTGCATCCTTCCATCCCAGCAAGTTGACACTCAGTATTAACCATCATACTTGTCTTCTAGCTTTTGCAGCCAGAAAGACATATGGCTTTGTACTGGAGTTGTATTTGCCCTGCATGGCATAGACTGTTACCCGACTTTAGTCCAGAAGCTGTGAAAACAGGCATCTCACCCGGTACCGGTTTCTTCTTCCAACTGTTGACACCTGCAGAACGTGCCTGCTGGGTTCACGCTCTGGTGACTTCAGGTAAGTGTTGTTCTGTATTTTGCCCAGAGTTTACAGCGCTACCTTTGGGAGGGTTAGTTCAATAGATGTTTACTCCACCATACTGGAAACAGAAGCCCAGCTTGCTCATTTCTGCAAAGGAGAAAAAAAAGCTTGGATTTAAACATTCATTTTGTGTACAATCTGAAGACTATTTTGGGAAAAATGACATTTTTACAATAATGAGCCTCTGACTCTTGAACCCAGTGTATCCCTCGGTGTATTTTTTTTCTGATTTTTCTCAATCATGGTTTACAATCTACTGACTACAGGTCTTGCATTTATATTTGTTAGTTTTTTATTGAGGTATTTGGTTTTTGATGCTCTCGTAAAGAGTCTTATTTCAAAAGTTTCATTCTTTACACTCCAATTGACACTTGATGGTCAGCATCCAGTATCTTAAACTTTATATATCCCATCCTAACCATGCTTACTGAGCAAACTTTACTAGTGACAAAACCTGTGGTTTGTTCCACAGGTTTTGTTATTGGTAAAGCACCTGCAATGAAACTAAAGGTTTTCAGGAAGGTGTTTTGTTGTTGTTGTTGTTTTTTGTTTTTTGTTCTTTGGCAGAGGGGAGGAGTCTTCCTCTATCACCCAGGCTGGATTGCAATGGGGCGATCTTGGCTCACTGCAACCTCCACCTCCTGGGCTCAGTAGCTGGGACAACAGGCACTTGCCATCATGCCCAGATAAATTTTGTATTTTTGTAGAGATGGGGTTTTTGCCACATTGGCCAGGCTGGTCTTAAACCTCAGATGATCTGGCCACCTCGGCCTCCAAAAGTGCTGGGATTACAGGTGTGAGCCACTGCGCCTGGCCAGGTATTTGGGTTTTATAAACTGAGCACGTGAACAGAATATGGGGACAGTTATTTTAGGAATTAACCAAAGCAGCAACAGCACTCCTAAGAAACCGTGGACGGACCTTATGCTTAGAACGTGGATCCCAGGAGCGCTGCACCTTTCCAGGTTCGGGAGGAGTAGAGGCCACAGGCTTCTCTCCTGGAAAGGTCATTCCTTGCTTGCACCTTGGGAAGGAGGAGCCATCCCAGGAAGGCTGACTTGCTGGAGTGCCGTCAGGACAAAGTCATTCACTCCTGAACTTTGAAAGACACTGCTGTTTGAGTTAAGCTAGTAAAATCCATCCACAATGGCTACGGTTAGCCATTTGTGGGAGTCAGCCAAGAGGCTGTTGTAAATGAGTCACTCAAGAGTTTGCAGACAGCCCCGCTTGGGAGATCTGGGTCAATTTCAGGGAGGAAGCAGGACTGACTCTGACTATAATTTAGTAAGCAGGCGTCTAATCCGTGGCGTCCAACTGTGCCTGGTTTATGGATGCAGGGGTTGGTCAGCTGGGCAGTGCTGACTCGGCCAGCTTTTGGGTCCGAGTCCAAAGTTTCCGCCCCTTCCAAGAATGAAACCTGGGCTGCTGACTTAATCTTGAGCTCTAGTCCCTCCTCATCTGTACAACAGGCTCTGCCTGGCACTTGATTACGCATCACGCCTGATTAATGTGGGTGCCTGGCCCAGCCCTGTTCCTATCGAGAGAGTCCTGGCCGAGCAGATCTGAGCATCCCCATTTTCTTGGGAAAGCAGGGCAGGGGGTGGAGGTGTCTTGCCCAGTGGACTTCTCTACAACAGAGCCTTCAGGTCGCAGCCTACTGTCTTGGACTCCAGCCTCCCCAGGCTTGTGTCCCGGGGTGAAGGGGCCAGGCTAAGTGCCTCCTAATTTGTCAACGGTCTCCCCTTAAGTAGCCATCTCACGTACTGGCTTGAATAGTGTCCCCTCAAACCACATCTACTAGAACACACGGATGCAAGCTTATTTGGAAGCAGGGGCTTTGCAGACAGAATTGGTTAGGGATCTTGTGATGAACTGTTTTGGATTTAGGTAGGTCTTGAACCCAACGACTGGAGTCCTTGTAAGAGAAGAGGATGCAGACACACAGGGAGAAGGCCAGGTAAAGACAGAGCCTGGAGTGACACGGCCACAAGCCCAGGGATGGAGGAGGGGTTCCTCCCCTACGACCTCCGGAGGGAGGGCAGCTCTGCCCACACCCTGGTTCTGGCTTCTAGAGCTGTGAGAATCCACTTCTGTTGTTGAGGGGTATACATTTGTGATCATTTGTCAAGGTGATATTGAGAAATGCATCCAGCTGCATTTGCAGAGCAGTTAGGTGGCCACGAGTTTCTCCCTGGGGTGTGGATTTATTTTTGACCACGGACATCCCTCTGAGTCTGCAAGGCTGAGGAATGCTACCAGTGGGGCTGAAGACACTCCCAAAACATTCAGCTGCCATCTAGCGGCATGCCTTTTTCTTGGGGGTGGGGTGGGGTAGGAGGTCTCATTCTGTCACCCAGCCTGGAGTGCAGTGGCATGATTGCAGCTCACTTGTAGGCTTGAACTCCAACGACTCTAGGGCCAAAGTAAGCCTCCTGCCTCAGTCTTCCAAATAGCTGCCACCACAGGTGCATGATGCCATGCTTGGATACTTTTTTTTTTTAAATCCTGTTTTTAGTAGAGACAGTGTCTTGCTTTGTTGCCCAGGCTGGTCTTGAATTCTGGGCTCAGGCCATCCTCCTGCCTCAGCCTTCTAAAGTGCTGCAGTTATAGGTGTGAGCCTGGGGCTTTTTTTTTTTTTTTTTTTTTTTTTTTAATTGTTTTCTGATGAAGGATCTCAGGCAGACAACAAAGGCACAGGTCCCGGAACAAACACCACAGACCTTTCGCAGCTGGCAGCACGGAAACACTGACTCCCTTTCTTCTTAGATTTGTTTCATTCTTAATGTGTTTTAAACTTAATTCAAAACAATGTTTTTATTAGTTTATTTTTATAATAAGCGAGCATGTCTGATGCCCTATTTTATTGCAAAAGACAACCTGCTTAGTAAACTTGGAAGCTCACCTCTTTGCCCACAGCCTGGAGCAAACTTTTTTGGGGATTAAGCGAAATGCTTATGATTGGCACTTCTTATAATTCCCCTTATGCTAGGTGGGGTTTTTCTTTCAAACTACGTAAGTCCTAACCGCTTGTGGCAAAACTTAAATCACGCAGAGATACTACAAGAAAATTTGGCCTGAGGTCCCCAGGGTGACCCCTCACCACAGGCACAGTAAGAGGGGAAGTCACGTGGTATCCCCACCCCCTGGGCCCCCCCAGCTCCTCCTCCAGGGAGGCGGTTCTCCCGAGAGCCCCAGACTCAGTAGAGCTGCCTGGCTGTCTGCGGTTCCCACCTCCCCCAAGGCCTCCCAGTGCACAAGACCCTCCTTGCAAGGAAAGCTGGGATAGGTGGGCACAAACCCTTTGCTCCTCACAGCTGCTGCAGCTGCCACGCTGGGCGGTTCCCCAGAGGACCCTTGGGTAATGCCAACAAAGGCGTGAGGGCAGGAGGCTCAGCCCAGTCTACAGAGCCCTTACCTTATGAAGGGCTCTGGACAGGGCCTGGGAGAACAGAGAAGCCACCACTGTGTGTACAAGGCACCAAACTCATTACGATCTCATCGGAGTAGCAGCGGACTTGAAGAGTGGGGGCCTGAGCATGGGAACCTTCAAAGTTACCCCGGACTTTGGGACTCAGGGGCCTTGGAACCTGGTCGGTTTCACACGAGTCCTGCGTTCTGTTTCTGCCCCGACTCGTCTGAGGGCACCGGCTGTGCTGTGAGCCTGTGCCCCACCCTGCAAGGGTGCATGGGGCCGGTCAGCCTGCCTGTGGTTTGACCTACTTAAAAAATGTTCTAATTAGTTGTCAACACTTAAAAATTAAAAATCCTGAGATTTAATCATCACTCTACATTTCTGCTCTTTCTGGAAAACTTAGACTGTCCCACTACTGAGCTCAAGGTGCCCCTTGGAGCCCCCAGAGGTGCCCTCTCCGCCATACTCAGCTTGCTCCATTCATTTCCTTTCCTGCCTTCTGGGAGCCAAAGGTCAGGTACAAAATTCCAGCTGTCCGTTTACAGTGATTTTCCCCAAACTGCTTTTCTGTAGGGGAGGCGCCTCTCCTAGGCTCCGTCCTCCACGCTCACTGGCTGCTGCGGTTGTGGAGAACACGCCTGGGCTGAGGTTCCGTATTCCATTCGTTTGAAAGGCTGCAGTGCGAACAGGCAGTAGGGCCCAGTTCGGGTCTGTTTTTGAGACCAGCGGTTTCCTTTCTTAAAACAATTAAAATCAATCATTTTTTGTCATTCGTCGTCCAGAGGTCTCTGTTTATTGCGGCGCTGTCTTCAGCTAAGGAGACTGAGCCTGTGGCCTCTGGTCCCCAGTGAGGTCCGAGGCAAGGAAGCGTCACTCTGAAACCTATTCTGGTCTCTTAGGAAGATATGGGAGAAAGGAAAACCACTAGAAATGTCCAATAACACCATCTTTTGGTTGGAAAATAAAACACGCAGAAAAAGGGGACTGGAAGTTTTACTGAAGTATTTCCAGAGCGAAAGTGCTTGGGAACATTATTTTAGGTAACTGACTCCCCTCCCCCCGCAGAAGGTAGAAAGAAAGCTACCTCCAGACGTGCTGGCTGCACGCCTGGGAACTGGGTCTGGTGCCTGGCAGGCACCGTGCTCTTACCTACGGGCTTATAAGACACTCCTGTCTCCAACGCAGCAGCTGGGTGCGGGGACAGTCACCCCAGGCGGCTTGGTTTATTGACTAAAAATGGAGGGAAGGGCCCGGGGTGGTCACGATTGGAGGGTGAGGAGTCGTGCGCGCAGGACCCCTCCCCACCGCCCCGGACCGGCTGAGACGGGGGCGGACCCAGCTTCCCCGCAGCGGCTCGGAAGGGCCAGACGACCGTGCCCGTCCTCAGGGCGCGCCGTGAGAGCCCCGTCCCAGTCCCCGTCCTTGCCTCGCCCCCGCCCGCCTGCCGGGCCCACCCGATCCGGCGCCCGCGCGCTGCTCCGCCGGCGTTCCGGCAGCCCTGCGCGCTGCTCCCCGGGCCTCGGGCCGGCCCCGCGCCGCCGCCGCTACCGCGCACAGCGACTCGCCGGGGGCCCCCGTTAGCGCCGCCGCAGCCATTTTGGAGCCAGCGGAGACAAAGAGCGAGGCCCCGCCGCCGCCCCGCGTCCGCCTCCGCCCGACTCGGCGCGCCGTCCCCGCAACCCGCGCTCCGCCCCGCGGCCCCCGTGCCGCCCGCCGCAGGCCCGGCGCCCGGGCCCCAGGGCCCCAGCCCCCGCGCTCCCCGCCGCCGCCACCGCGTCCCGGCCGCCCGCCCGCGCCCAGGCCTCTATCGCTCGCAGCCATTGGCCGCGCCTTTTAAGCGCGCGCCGCAGCCAATCGCCGGGAGCCCGCGGCCTCCGCGCCTGCGCATCGCCGCCACCCCCGCACCCCCGCCCCCCCCCCCCCGGCCGCGCGCCCCCGCCCCCCGCCGGCCGCGCGCCGCCCCCCGCCCGCCCCGCGCCCGCCCCACTCGGAACCTCCTCCTCGCCCAGGCGCGCTCGGCCCGAGCGGCGGCGGCGGCGGCGGCCGAGGAAAAAAGATGGCGGCGGGCTCAGATCTGCTGGACGAGGTCTTCTTCAACAGCGAGGTGGACGAGAAAGTGGTGAGCGACCTGGTGGGCTCGCTCGAGTCGCAGCTGGCGGCCAGCGCGGCCCACCACCACCACCTCGCGCCGCGCACGCCCGAGGTGCGGGCCGCGGCCGCCGGCGCGCTCGGGAACCATGTTGTGAGCGGCAGCCCGGCCGGAGCCGCGGGCGCAGGGCCGGCCGCCCCCGCCGAGGGCGCGCCCGGAGCGGCGCCGGAGCCGCCCCCCGCAGGTAGAGCGCGGCCGGGGGGCGGGGGGCCGCGGCGCCCGGGCCCCCCCTCACCGCGCCGCCCCCTTGTCCCCGCAGGGCCCGCGCCGCCCGCCGCGAAGCTGAGGCCGCCGCCCGAGGGCAGCTCGGGGGCCTGCGCCCCGGTGCCCGCCGCCGCCGCCGCCGCGGGGCCCGAGCCCGCCCCCGCCGGCCCCGCCAAGCCTGCCGGCCCCGCCGCGCTGGCCGCCCGCGCCGGCCCCGGCCCTGGCCCCGGGCCCGGCCCCGGCCCCGGCCCCGGCTCCGGCAAGCCCGCCGGCCCCGGCGCCGCGCAAACTTTGAATGGGAGCGCCGCGCTGCTGAACTCGCACCACGCCGCCGCACCTGCTGTCAGCCTGGTCAACAACGGGCCCGCCGCGCTGCTGCCGCTGCCCAAGCCCGCCGCCCCCGGCACTGTCATCCAGACGTCCCCCTTCGTGGGCGCCGGCGCGCCCCCCGCGCCCGCCGCGCCCTCGCCCCCTGCCGCCCCCGCGCCCGCCGCCCCCGCCGCCGCCCCGCCTCCGCCGACCCCCGCGCCCGCAACCCTGGCCCGGCCGCCTGGCCACCCCGC